>JAAGAY010001872.1:62851-193058 GCA_011801015.1 Ardeotis arabs
ATATATATATATATAGAGGCAGCTAGAAACAGTAAAAATTCAGTTTAGAGGCAGACTATTCTCTGGTGCACAGCAGGGCCTAGATGTTTCATTCATACCTTCAAGTATCTTCAACAGTTTTTTTTCAGATAACAGCTCCAACTGCTCCAAGCAAAGCCTTTTGATTTCATCCATGGAACAGTTCTAAGGAGACAGACAAGAGAGACCACCAGCTACCAAAAATTTCTGAGAACAGAGTAATTATGAACCATAAATAGTACTCCAACTGTAGTACTGAATGAAGCGTAAACTCAGATTGCAAGTCCCTTCCCCATTCTGATCTGCATTGATGCAACTATTGAAGAATACCTGGTAAGTGTTTCGGTTTTGACAACTACCAAAAATTGTGTGTGTCTTTTTTTTTTTCTGAAAAATTAAACAACGTACACTATCAGTTACTTGACCTATAGCTTGGAGTTTTCACTGTAGCTGCAACACTGAGCAGCAGAAATACTGTGCCATGTGTGAAGCATGGAATAGCAAACAACTGCAGCCTTGATTGTTTCTGATTCTGCATCACTCAGGAGCGGGTGGATTACATAATTAAGCCTGCAAATACCAGAGGAAACTATTGAATCCGCCTTCACTGGATTGACACATTCATTGGCAACACACCAACAGTTGCATATCACAATAAAGAAAGCATAAGAAATACATAAATTGTGATCCATTTTTCATGCTTGATATATACCACAGGCTGCCAAAGATTTTACAGGTATTTCAGTTACCTTCACTTCTCTCATACTACTTGGTGTCCTCTTGGTGAAACAAAGTGATAATTTCACACTTTCAAATGAACTATGATACCACATAAGAGTACCAAACTTAAGAAGTGCTGAGCATATTGCAACACTCAGGACTCTACTGTAGGTTTCGTTTTACATCACCAGGCAACTTCCTTTCAAACTTAATAATGCCTTTGCCTCCAGCTGCACCAGACCTCTTCCCCCAGAGGTGACAAACGGAATAGACTGTATGCAATTCTCTAGGTGCTTAAAATGAAGAAGGCCTGCCTCACTTATACTAATATTATGACTCAAACATTAAAGATAATAGTTTTAAAACTATTAACCAACATCACAAAAGTGGCATTCTACCTGCAGCCTCTTCTTCTGTACAGGCTGCTAGCCTAGCTTATTTTTACCAAGCCCTACAGTTCACAAGACTCAAAAAGTGTATGTTCTAAGCCAATAAAAGTCTAGCAATACTATCACTAAAGCCCACAGAAGTTACAGCGTCAGAAGCTGTTTAGCAAGAAGGGCTTTTATTGCCTCATCTCAGACATTAATACAAATAAATCCAGCTGACACAAAGAGAAATCAAACTTTTATTAATAAATCAGCATATTTATTACTGAACAACACTACTGAATTTACTCCATGCAATTATGAAACTCCTTTTGCATTTAACTAACCAGTACAGACTGATGGTATAAAAATAAGCAGCCTGCAGTTCCTCAATGGCTGAGCAGTGGAAAAAGGAATAAGCTGGAATAACTATATCAAATCTTTAAAAAGTCTTGCTTTCAGAGACTTGATATGATCTTTATTTAAGAAATACACAGGCAGCTTTTAAGCTGGAAGTCCGCTAGACTAAAGAGATAAACGTGCTGTTATACAAGCATTCAAACTTGTAAAAAGTATATAAAGGTATTTCAGTACCTTTAAAATATCAGGCAGCATCTTCTGCAGTTTTTTCTCCCCTATGACACAGAAACACTGATGAAGCATTTCTTTTTTGTCTGTGATGTAGAAACTGACTGGCTTGAGTGACACACTGAGATCTAATCCTCCTTCTTCTATATCACTCGGTTGTTCAGCTTCTTCCACTTTTTCTCCAGATGGTACATTGCACTTTTCTTCCTAAAACCAAAGACAGCAAGTACAATTTTCACATTTTCTAATGAACTAGAGAAGAAGGAAACTTACAGCTTCATTTGTGCTTGCAACAGGTTTCCCTTCGTAATTCCAAGGTACATCTTAAAGTGGACTTCTGAGCTTCCAAATAGCATTTTGGTTCGCATGGTAACTACATTACAGAATCTGTTGGTTTTTGTTTTTTTTTTTTTTCACAAAAAACCATTCATATCCTAGGGGAAATTTTAAAAGCTTCAAGAGGCAAAAAGTGCTTTTAAATATTAACAGGAAAATATTACCTGCAAATACCTAGCTGCTGCTTTGAGGCAGAAGAAATCCATCTCCCTGATTTGCTGTGCAATTAAAACACTAATCTCATAATTTACAGCTACCCAGCTAAGAAGAAAATTGACATACAATTCCCTGTCCGGTAGTCTTCTAAGAATAAAAGTCGCTTTCACACAGAGAATACATCCTCCATACATCAGTGGAAGACCTCTACAGTTAGAAAAAAAAACAGCTGGAAACACGTTTTGACAGCCCCACGATTCACTCCGGAGCGTCAGTCACCGGCGTTTTTGCACTCGCACACCAACACCTCCCGGAACAGACTCACAACCCCGCAAGCAGGGGCACCACGACCGGAGTCGCCTCTGAGCCTGTGCCCCACGCCGCTTACACCCGGGAAAACACAGACCGGCCTCCCCCGGCCGGGCACGGGGAGCCCCACGGCACCGCCCGTCCTCGCCGCGGGTGGGTGCCTTTGCTGCGCGCCTCTCCGAGCGTTCTCCTCTCCGCAGCTGCACGCCGACAAGTTTTGCGAGAAGTCAGCCAGCCCTGTGCTGGCGCCACCGGTCCGGACGGCAGCCGGCCGGGAAGCGGGCACAGCCGCCACCACGGCAGCGACCGCGGCCAGGCCTCGCCGCCGAAGCGCGCCCGCCCCCTTCCCGCGCTACCTCCAGGGCACTGTGGCTGGACTCTGTGCTCCGCCGCTTCCTCTCGCTGCCGGCCGGCCCGGAGGCCCCCTCCAGACAGCAGGACCGCGACCGGCGCCGCTTCTTCTCCTTCGAGGACTTGCGGCCCGGCATCGCCCGGCCCGGGCCCGCCGCCCGCGCGCCCAGGACGAGGCGTGCTTCCGGCGCAGCCCTGATAGGCCGCCTGGCCACGCGTCAGCGCGCTGCGCGGCGCGGTGGGCGGGGCTCGGCCCCGAGCCGTTGGCGCTGCCGGAGGCCGGCGAGGCGCGGGGCGAGGGCGCGGGGCACGGCCTGGCCCGGGAGCCGCGCCGCCCGCGCGAAGGAGAGCGGGTAGGCGCCGGCCTCCGAGTCCGCCCACCGCGAGCTTTGCGTGCCGCTCGCGTGGGTATGGGGTGGTCCTGGTGTTACCGGAATCCGGGATAAAACTCCTTAACAGCAGCGAGAAGTTAAGAAGCAGGCACTTTATTGCAGCGCTGGGCACACGGGGGATCGCTCCTCCTGGCGTGCGCACCCAGTCGATCGACAGCGCAGGTTAAATACACACACGTGATACATATTCACTAGATTTCCGAGAAATATTATACATAAACATTAACTTTCCGATAAATCATTATAATATCTCCCCACCCACCCGCGCATGTTCGGTCTTTTGAGTCGAGGGTCTTTTGGTGGTCGTCAGAGTGCCCCTTCCTCAAATTGGGTGGGCGAACCCCTCCTTAAAATCTCCGTATATGGTCTTAAGAACAGGTCGCATTGCTCCTCGATTTTCCTGGCTCGAAAGTGATGGCTCCAGGCCCATTTTCACAGGTGGTGTTTGGGGAGTTTGGGACTTACCATTGTTTTGATGCTATGCTAGGCTAACTTCTAACAAATGGTTATTGTAACACCTTTTGCTAGACTAATTCCTAATAAAAAGGTATTGTAATACCTATAAGGTACCCACTCCCTCTAAGAACAAACGAAATATATATGAAATTTTACCTACATATCTATAATTCTATAATAATAAAATTATCTTATTATTCTTACCCATCTCTACTGATGAGGATCCTCAATACCCAGATTGAGATGGAAAGGGTAGGGGATTCTCTGAGGTAAAGGTTTCTTAGCAGCAAATTGGTGTCAACGACAGTTTCCTTAATTTAGGACTATAATATTGCAATTACTGTTGATCCTCGACACTCCTATATTCTACAATTTATTTTCAACTCCTGATATCTGCAACACTGGGGTGCTTTTCTAAATTTTGTTGAGTGGGGCTTTTTTTCGGGTAGCGAGGGGGGGAATAAAACTGTTTGCAGATTAAGGAAGCCACCCGTTTATGCAAATATCTTTGATCCTCCGTAATTGCTGTTTAATCCTGACCAGTTTTCCCTGGCTTTCAACCTGTTTCAACAACGTGAGGACCTTCCTTCGCTTCCCTTGGCAGCTCTTTGGAACCGAAGATCCTGTCCAAAGCCTTTGGGAAGCCCAGCAAACTACATTAGCCAGATCACACTGTTGTTGTGCTCAGCGGCACCTGCAGATCATCTGAACAGACTTGTGAGATGTTCTGCCTGGGGGAGAAAAATAATCTTTAGTGCTGATTCATCTGTTCTGGTTCTGGTCTTTGCTGCAGTCCATATAGAGACATTAGACTTAATTCTCTGTTGTTCCAGTGACGTGCGGAAAACGGACTCCACAATCTGTAAGATTGTAAAGTAGGTATGTTTATTCAGCGCTGGGCAGCACGGGGGGTAGTCCCGCCAAAACCGTGCGCACCTGACGCGGCAATTCACTTTGAATTTATACAATCAAGTGTTACATATACATGAAGTTTCAAAACACGCCTATACATATGCATGAGCTATCCCCGCTTTGTATTAAAATTAGTTCCAAGGAGTCATTTGGTCAGTTTTAGCTGGTTCTTGAAGGAGTCCCCCAGTTCTTATCAGGAAGTGCAGGACTTCTGCTTCAGATAAAGAGTTCAAAGCAAGGCCCCTCGGTTTTTATCAGGAACCGTCCTTGTGAGGAATGCAAGGCTTCCCCCCTTTAGGTAGTTTTCACAATAGCTAATTAACAAAGCAAAAAGCGTCATTGGTGTTAGCATGCACAGCAATAATTGATCAGTGCCATATCTACCAAAGTTTCTTTAACCCCTTCTCTCACCAGAGAGTCATCTCTCAGACTTGCTTAAAAATTGTTAGAGCTGCTGTCCTGAGTCCCTGGTATGAAGCTTTAAGCAACAGATTACACATCACAGTAAACACCTTAACTTGGTTCTCATGTTACCATTCGTCCTCAGAAATTTGTTCTTATGGATTTGGTTGATGCATTGCTAACTTCTACTGAGACATGCTCCATTAAAAATGGTTCAAGCATGGAAATATCCATAATTTAAAAAATGAAATACGCATATCCCAGTGAATGCTAGTATCAACAATAAATTTAGTTTCCTGTGATATTTCATGAATACTGCAAAAGTGTGACACAAACTATTTTTCATGGGATGGAAACAAGTAGGAATCACAGCAGAGAAGCCCATTAAAGGCAGATGAGCACTCTGTGCAGCTCAGTAACATGCTGATCAGCCTTCAGCTACCATGTAGAGGCAAATGCTAATTAAAGAGGATAGTTAGCTGAAAACAAAGACCAGAGTAGACAAATGTCCAAATTGTCAAATTGTCTTAAGAACCTCCTTTTCTGTGCAGAGACATGCAACAATTTTCTTCTTTATTTAATGCATCAGAATGTCCATTCATCTTCTGGGTCAGTTTGTTTCCCCAGATTCAAACGCTTTCCAATTTGATATATTCCACATTGTGTTGGATCTCCAGACAGCATTGGTGGTACTGCTCCATTTAAGTAAACGTCCACCAAATGCAAGTTGTACAAAGCCAGTGGTGATAAAAAGCATTGTGGCCAGATGATAAAAATAATAAACCAATACAGGTAACACAGTGGTTGACATTGTGTTTTCAAAATGGTTTGAATAATTCATTAAGTATCATCTGTTCTTTCTTCAGTAAGCTTGAGTTCCTGCAGACTAATGGGCAGTCACAGGGTCAGAGTTGATCCTGATTAGTCTATGTTGTTAGCTTACCTGGATGGGTGGGAATAGATCCTGATCTTTATCATCACAAAATGAGATGTACTCTGAAGATGGCAGAGGTAATGTGATTAGGAAACGTTGATGAGAGGTGTACGAATTTGACATGAAAATGAGACCCCTTGAGCAACTATAGGGAAAGCAAAAGGTTAAGCAGTATACGCTTAGACATGCAAACAGGACAAGCGTTAAAGATGAATCAGGAATGCTCAGATACCTAATAACTGCCAAAGCTTCTATTTTTACACAAAACCTGCACTTTTTTTTTTTTTTTATGTGGACTATGTTTTCAGTGAATGCAGCATCTATTCACACAGTACAGAAGCTAACTGGGTGTGTTGATAAAACAATTTCTAACAATACTGGCGTTTATGTGGTCACAGGGTTCAAAATTGATTGTCAAAAAGAGGTAGTTCATACTTAACACTTCTTTTTTCCATGTGTTTGATACAGATAACAGTGACTTGTCCCATATTTGCAAATTCATCTTTGCAATTGGAACGTCGAGAAGAAAAAATTCCCACCCATGTGGAAAGCTCAATCTCTACAGTGAATAAACATCAAAAATCCATTGGAACCACAGGAAATCTGAAAATGCCCAGATACTCCTTTAGGCTTTCAACAGTCACGTATGGCATCCTGTTGATTAACATTTCATTTCAGTCTATTCCATACACATTTTGAAAAGGTGGGAAACTTCTACTGTTCCTAGACTTAAGATTTGTTGATAGTTTAAAGACAGTGAGAAAAAAAAAAAAGGAAAGTGATCACAGTATATAGTAAGGGATCAAATTCAGCTAAGACAACTTAACTAAATATTTTTAAATAAAAAACTTGGCACAATTGGAAGCAGCAAGTTATAACATTTCCTAAAGCATTTACAGTTATCTCTCTAGTACTGATCTGTGGTACTACTCTTCTACAGTAGATTACTTTAGTATATTACATTATAGAGAAATGACTGCATCCAACGATTCATGAATGTACAGTTCCATGTACAGCACTTTTAATGAAACAGGTTTGCAGACTGAAGTTAGTCTATTTCTGTCTGCAGCCTGAGTAGTTTTTAACAGTCTGCTTACGATTAGATCCTGATGAGAGCAAGGTGCATCATAATAATAATAATAATTACAGAAATCTTTTGATTCATGTGTACTAGGTTATGTGACTGTAGTCTCTGTTTGTCTTGGCAAGTACAGCAGTTGGTGCTGACTTAAGTCAGTTTTGATTCCTCATTCAGTTCCCTAGTAAGGCATTTTATATTCTCTGCTGAGTTCTGGTCTAAGTAGATCCCAAGTACTTCCACTTCAGAAAATCCAAGGCAGGCCTAACAACAAAGGTTTAATGTGAAGTGCTACTGCATGCTGCTCACTGTTCTAAGAGCTTCCATCCTAGCTTAGAAAAAGATGCCAACGGAACTGTATCATGTACCGAGAAGCTTTGAATTCTTCGCAGAAGATAAAATTTCTCTTCCAGGGACTCTTGAAATCTCTCAGACTTTTACTATTCTGCTGATGAATCAAATCAAGAGCACTTAGCACACAGATCAGCTTATTTGAGTTTTATTGCTGTAGACAGCAAGCCAGCTCTCAGTTCTGTGCTAGGCACATACTTGTTTTCAATGTCCTCTGGTCTCAAAAGATTGTAAACCGTCGATGTCCTGCCTGGCACATTTCCTAGGCATAGATTTAACATCCTTTCACTGAAACAGAAATTTCATCCTGGTGACTTCCTTAGGGTCTTCTAGTTGTTGGTAATCTCAGCAGCGGATTTTGTAGTACACTCATGTATATTTCTGTGTTTATACACATGTATGCTTACATGTACCACAATGGAGTTTTAAAACAGTATCATTTAAAACAAGAGCAATAGCGATTATTCATTTTCAAGATAATACTGATAAAGATACTTAGTTGTTACACATCAGAAGAAAAAAATGTCCACTACTTTGTGCAAGATTTGAGTTTCTCCCCTTTTTTGCACTCAACCTGTGTTAGCTCATACTGGTTTTGCTAGCTTGCGAAAATCCTCACTGAAAGCTACTGCACAAATGCATGAAGGCATAAGAATGCCAACATGCTTCTGTATCAATTAAAAAAAACCCACCTTATTCCAAGATCTTACAACACATTGTAAGATTTTGCTGTGTGTTGTAACTTTTTTTTCGTTATCTCCTTTACACATCACCTCCATTGCCTATGCTGTCACTGCACGTCTGTGGAGACAGACCCTCCAAGGACATTCCTGTGGGGATGGAATCTAATGTGTCCCCAACTCCCTCTGTTCCCGCAGAAAACACTAAATCATGAAATGGTCAGGTACCACAGTACCCTGTAGCAGCAGCTGTCCTTCTATCCAAATATTCCTGGCCTGTTTTGTATATCTTGCCTAACATGTAGTGCTGCAGTCCCCAGATGAAGGATTTTTTCCTGTGTCCCATCAATTCCCTGCAAAGTTAAGTGGATTTTGTAATATCTCTTAAAATACCATTTCTTGGAGTTGTCAGACTATGTTTATTAATATAAACATTAATTTTTGGTCTGGGAAGTTCATGACATTTTCACGTAAAGAGGTAATGTGTAACAGAGCAATTCCACAATAACAAAAAAGAGTTAGAGGAATATAGATTTCTTAACATAGCACATGTACAAACACAGTTAAAGAGCACAACATTAAAAAGCTGAAGCTTCAAGAACAATTGTGTAGTAGGCAACCAAAATTCAACAGACAGGCACATTATTTCACAGACATGTTTCCCAAAGGTAGCTTCTTACATGTTTTCTCAGGAAGGGACTGAGCTACTGTTAAACACTGTAAATTCTGAATAATCTCTTGGACTGCTTTGTACATGAACCTGCAATGGATCAAGTGAGAAAAACTGACTAAGGCCATGATCAAGACTATGAGGATATGTATCTGGAAATTCATACACAAGTGTAACAGTACAAGTGTGCAACTAAGGATTCTGAGAGACAAAGTGTGCTGGAATAGTTGTAAAATAGCATTTTCCCTTTTCACAGTCACCAGTTACTATGTTAAAGCTACTTCATAAAGCTTGACCTCACATTTGCACAGTTTAGAATAGAATAGTTGTTGGAAGAGACCTACAATGGACTAGTCCAGCTGCCTGACTACTTCAGGGCTGACCAAAAGTTAAAGCGTGTTATTAAGGTCATTGTCGAAATGCTTTCTAAGCCTGCTCCAGTTTCTGCTGCTCAATCTCTTCTCTGCACATAAATTTCTCTCCCAGTCTTCAAGACGACTTTTTTTTTTTAAATCACCTAACATTTTACAACATACTGTAGAGTAAGACACTTGCTAACAACTGGTGGAGTAATCCTGTCATTAACAAGTTAAAAGTAATGTAAAAGCTTTTGTGGAAGTTCAAGCCATTTTACAAGCTACAAGATACGCACTTATGAGCGAAGCACGACATCTATCTGGCCATTAAAGATTCTACCCCTCAGAAACTCACCTAGTTCTAGGTTAAAAACAGTAAGAGCCATAAAAGACGTAGGTGTCAAAAAGGAACTGGAAAAAAAGCTGATGGAAAAAGTAGGTAAATGCCATTTCCTTACTAAGATATTTGACAAGGGTTAATATTAAGCAATGTTAACTAATAAGCTTGTGAAAAGCACCACCGAACTTGACAGTTCTCAGGCCTCCTTCTCTGCTGACAAAAAGCATGATCAAGGAACAAACTGTGCTGAAATGTAGAAATGTCGTTCAGGTGAGTGTTGGAGTTGACAGTCACTGAATAACAGCCACTTCCTGCATATCCATCTTGATCACCTTTAAGTACTGAGATGGCTTGACTTCTTAGTGATCTGTTTTGATCTGAGCTACATCAGAAGGATTCCTGCAAAGATCCTGCGCACTATAGACTTCAGAAAAGCAAATGACAAACAGTGAAAAAAGTTTTATTTGCTCTGTATCGTGCAACAAATCAAGTTTAATTTATCCACAGTATTTTCTCCATTATAGTGTCACAAAGTATGAACAGAAGCATCTTTTTTTTCTCCCCTGCATACATTGTGTCTCCCAAGTGCTAAGAAAAACAAAAAATTACAGCAGATTAAGAACAAACTTACAACATTCCTTTACTTTAGCTGGTTCTGATACAGAGGCATACTTTTTTATTTGAGAGTCAATTCCAAGAGACTTAGCTAATTGCACAGCATTTGTATCATCACTGATTAGCGTCCCAAGAGCCACAAGCAGTCTGAAAATGGCTTCAAGATCTTGAACAACTTCCATAACTGTGCTGATTACTGATAAACATTGAGCTTTGCCCTCAATGTTGTTGACTTTATGTAAACATACAGCATAGTTCAACATCAGTGTGGCAAGCGCAATGTGGATGTTCTTATTGCCCAATTTCGTTTCTATTGCTTGTGTCATTATTTCATCTCTCTGTTCCATCATGAGCTTCTGGCCTGCCTGGCTGACAAAACAATTGCAAAGAACTCTTAGTGCCAAGAGCTGGTTTGCTTGCTTTCCTTTAGGGTTCAGAAATTTAAGGAGAAGGACGATAAATTCTACATGATCCTTTTCACTGCAGAAGTTCTCATTCACCGTGGGATGCCTGACAGACAATCTAAGAATGTCTAGAGCTGGAAAGACAATATCTAAGAAACAAAACAAATATTTTACTGTTAATGTCGCATTATGTGCAAATGTGCTCATGAGTTTCAGATACAGACACCTAGCTTGGCCAACAGACAATAACAGTTTCATGCAGGAAGACACTGAGGTAAAGCACAAGTTGTCTGAAATTGATAAAGACAGGTATTTACAAACCCCTTCTAGTAACATTTTAACTAATCACAAAAAAGCATGCTCCTTAACTTAAGATAAACAGTGCTTTGCAAACAATCGTAAAGTCTTTCCTAAAACCTCAATAACACTGAAGGCAAGCACAAAATATGGTAACTGATCTCTGAAAGCTTCTCAGTGACTGACCACCCCTACACGGGCAGCATTTCCCTTTGTCCTCATTCCCTATCTTACAGTTTACTACTGCTACAAACTGCTTACAGGAAGAAAAATGTGAAGAAAAAAATTAGGACTACCTTCAACTCTCAGACATAATTTGTGAAGAAAAAAAGATGTCCTCAACTGGTCAGCTGGAAATCATTGTAAGGAAACTCAACTTAAGAGTTTTTCAGTAGTTCCTCCCCACTTTAACAAGTTTCAAATATATCTGGCTTCTTGGGTCCTATATTGGTATCCCATGCATATAACCAACTCACAGCTGAACTTGCTTAGCTACTTATTGAGCAGTTCTTCCTGCAGATATGCAGAATCTTGAGAATTAATGCTTTGTACAATACAAAGAGTCCGAAAGGTATCAAGACATTAGCCATCACCAGCTCCCAGCTGTGCAAAACAGTTCGATTAAGTGACTTTATATAATGAAAATAATTTTTAATACCAAAATATTCTTCCCATTAATAAGTCTTTAACTGCAATTTCAAGAAAACAGTTCATTTTTAACTGCATATTTAGATATTTGTATATGCAATGTATCAATTTTTTCCAGAAGGTGGGTTAGCCTTTCCAGTCCATCAGGGCTGAAAACAGTACATTATCAAATGAAATTTTATCAGCTCCACTTTCATTCAGAATGTCATTTCACTAATGCAGTTAGTAGCTACTGCATTAGTACCTAGCTTCAGTAACTTCTTTTCTACCACATTAAACAGGAGCTCTTTAGGATTTATTAATAACTTATCTCCATAATTTCATCTCTCATTTGATAAAAACTCAGGACTCCAACCTCACATTTCTTTGCTCTGTTTCCAAACAAGCCTCACACCTTTTTCTTGAGGATGCTCCTGCTAATGAAATAACCATGACTGATGTTTATGTCAGGTTTCTCCTTTATGTTTACTGTTGTGCCAACAATAAAATCTGACAAGCAATTGCCAGTTTTGCAATTCATGCCATTATCCCTGCTACAGATCAGTGCTACTAGCATCTGTTTGTCATCTTCTGGTTTCTACTTGACTTATAAACTCTTTGGGACAAACTCCGTGTTAACAGGCAGCATAACAAGACTTTTGGCTCATGGTGAAGTATTGATGAGATGACAGTACAAAAAAAATAATTGCAAGTATCTACCTTCTGGCCAGTTAACTGCTCTCCGTAAAGTCTGAAGTTGCTGTGCTGTAGGTGTTTCTGCAGACGTGTTGCATGTTGCAGAGAGTAACTTTTCTAGCATTATCAAGTCATCTTCTGTAAGCCTATGTTCTTCAGTTGCACTGCTATTAAGTTCCTTTAATTTGCCTGTAAGACCAACAGAAGAGGCATGGCTTTCTGACATTAGAACTTCACAAATCCAGATCTTGTATGAAATACTACAAAAGTGCTTTACAAACAAGTTACAACTATTGTAATTGTTTTTGCGGGGTTAGAGTTTTCACATTACTTTTCCCAGTTTCATCATCTTTCTAATTTTATGTTTTTAATCATTGCAATGATTGCTACTGTTAAGCCCCCTCTAATACTGCAGCACAGAGATTTAGAGTTCAAATCTCACCCTAAATGCAGGCAAAAATGCAGAAAAAAAATCACAAGACCATTGGTTTGCATGACTGAAATATGATTCCCTTTCTCCTCTTTTCTATAGTAAAACAATAGTAGTAAAAACAACAAATAAACTCTATGTTCTTAGTGTGATCACAGTTTTTATATTTTTAAGTGCCAGAAGCAAAATATTATTGTAACATGTCCTATTTTCAAGCTTTAAGGCAATTTAGAAATCAAAGTATTGGAAAAATTATTTTAACGTACAGCATTTTCCTTAAAATGAGTCTAGTATTAAGCACCTGCCAATAACAGTTTTCCAGAATTGATGAAGGATAAACACACAAGCAGGCAGCTTTACATTAGTACACCCTTATGAGTTTTATAGTACACACAAAAACCAACTGTGGGCCTCTTATGAAAAAAAATATACAGCTATTAAATCTATCTCAGTCCAGCCATTTACGAATGTATTTAACCGTGCACTGTTACAAGACTACACGAAACTCAGTAAACCTAGTTTTCAGATTCTGAGCTTCAAAAACCAAACAACTCACTAAGGCTATGGCTAATACAACTGTCCTTCAAGAATATTGGACAAAAATAAACTGATGCAGTATGTTTTTACGACTAAGTAGAAGTCTTTGCTTTACTTTAACATAGCAGAATAAAAGTCAGCCTCTATGCAAAATGAAATTGTAAGTAAAATGTTTCACTAACATTTTTCTTTTGAGAATAGAGTAGGTCACTGCAACCTTTGGAATGTACAGGCACAGCTAGAACCCAACACCCTTAAAAAAAAGGAGGGATTGATACCACACTAAAAGAGCAAGTTATTCACAGATGTTCCTTCTCTGCAAGGGGTGTAGAGAGAAGGTCACCAGACTAAAAGAGAAAGTTGTTTAAAGACGCTCCAAGTTGAATAGTTGCTGCACTTAGCTTGCTAACAGTATTTTTCTTAGATAAGTAGCTCCTTGCTCAAGGACTGAGTTAGAGGCCTGAGCAAGGAGGATAGGGGTTTTGAACCAAGTTGGGCTGGTAGATATTTGGTAACAGATTTAGGATGTATATTGAGCATGCGCCAGCAAGGAGTTCAACTAAAGGACACTGACTTTTGGGGGCCTGCGACCACCAGAGACCCCCAGAGGACCACTGACCCATTTCACTATGCGTGCACAAAGGACATTTAAATATGCTAAATAGTTCCAGGAAATGTGATGAATATACTAATGATTTATTGGGAAACTAATGAATATATATATTCATATATATATTCTTTGTTTTCGGACAATGGCATGCACGTTAGGTGGAGCTATTCCCCATGCATCCAGTGCTGTAATAAAGAATGCTTGTTTTCGGAAACTCCAGATTGAATCTTAGAGAGTTTCCTGACCAGCTTTTACAGTAACAAGCCAGTCTCACTGTTCTCTGTCTTAGTAAGTTCTGGACAATTTTTTACGTAAAATCTGTGCAAAAGAGGTAGCTAAATGTATTTACTAGCGACAACCTATAGAAAAAAAAAATTCTAGTTTGTAAATCCCTTCTCTTCTCCAAGAACAAAAAAATACCATAACACAAGAAAATTCAGGGGAACAGGACAAGGCTGACTGAAGATTCTGATATTTTTAAACAGAAAATGAAACCTGAACAATATGTAGAAGAGCAATACAGGACCCAGAGAGACTTTAACAGGCTTGGAAAGTGGACCCATGCCAACTTCACAAAGTTCAAAAGTACAGTATTCAAATGTATCAGCTTGATAAAAAGACACTGAACTGAGAGCTGAGGGGGGAAAAAATTGGATATCCTGTATTAGACAGACTTCTTGTTAAATCCACTCATACTCCTAAGCCTTCGAATACCTGCACCATTAAAGTGATGAATGTAATTTTAAAAGGTCAAAACCAAGAAACAAGAGGAAAGCTATGGAAAATCGCTTAGCTTTTTGAAAAGATCAAAAGTGAAGTTACTTCAGGTAGATGAAAATTAAAACCATCCTTGAAATTAAAACACAGACCCAGTATCTGTGTGGGATTGGCCTGGTCAAAGGTGACAGCATCCTTCTTTGGAAAATAAATATTTTCAACTTTCGCTGTAGCTGATTCGTAGGCGCCCATTCCTACAAAAAGGGAACATGAGAAGTTCAACAGTGTACCAAGGTATCTGACATAGAACAATATCCTACAGCAGGTCTCTCCTGTTGGACACTACTCAGAAAAGTATCTTTTAAAAAATGGAACGCTTATGCAAATAGCTGTCATTCCTTACGTTATTTTTACATTTCAGAGTTAAAGCTTAAAGCAATACTTCACAAACTATTCTCCCCCAATGTAAAGATTTACTGTACAAGTGTACATTATTAACAGTGAGTTCTGAATTACATTAACTAAACACACAGGCATTCATAGGAATGAGTATTGCAATTAAGATATGAAAAAGACAAGGGTCATTTTAGAACAAAGATCCCGGCTGTCCCCAAAATCTTATCTTTTAATTGTTTTCATAATGAATA
This sequence comes from Ardeotis arabs, assembly GCA_011801015.1. NCBI lineage: Eukaryota > Metazoa > Chordata > Aves > Otidiformes > Otididae > Ardeotis > Ardeotis arabs. The sequence continues at coordinate 77,849 of JAAGAY010001872.1, forward strand.
GGCAAAGTTTTTATATATTGAAAGACTTGTAGATATGACCAAGTTAATGTCACATGCAACAGCAGTCTGAAATCTCTTTAGAAATAGAGCAATAAAAAGCTTTAATCTATGACCTATAGTATTTTCCTAGAATCACAGGGAAATTAGTGGTTGATACTGTGTGATTTCTATTAAGTACATATATCAGTTTCTTTGATCAACAACATAACTAGTAAGGAACCAAAAATCCTCTCAAAACCAGATTATTATCATACATTTTAAAGCTTCTGTGCATTATTCCCATGTGTAAAGGAAGGCTCCGTTATCCCTATTTTCTGAATAATTTCCAGAGTATAAGCAGCTCAATCAGCTCATTTTTAATTAAGTATAAATTTGCATCAATGCAGAATCCATGTCAAATGCAAAACTGAAGCAAAATATCAGAGATGCTTTTCATTGGCAGGCATCATCTCTTACCTGTATATGGATCAACTCCACCCACTGGAGCTACTGCATTTGATGCTGAACCAGGAACATAGCGACCAGCACCTGAACAGAGACATTAGGCTTTTTAAACACCATCACTGGTAAAGAGGTAACACATACCTGTATTTAACTACTAGTTTTCAAACATCACTACTAAAGGTGTTATTTTGAACTAAAGAAATTAAAAAGAAGTCTTCTACACTTCCTGAAATTTAAAGATTAAATCTATAGCTACATGTAAGGGTGGTTCTGGTGGTGTTGATGGCATTTGCAAGTTAAGTGGCCAACAGCTGGGAGACGTTCTGGCACAGTCTGTGGTACAGCTGATACCTTATCCATGACAAGCTCCATGGGGAGTGGACTCTGTTTGCACCACTGAGCCTTCAAGTAAAGGAACTGCAGGGTCTTTGCATCTGCAGAGACCACAGCCTGAGCCACACAAAGCAAAGGAGGAGACACAGCTGGAGACCACAGTAGAATAGGAACGGAGAAAGACTCTCAAGATGGAGAAAGCTGAAGGCTGTGGCTTTTCACAACAGCAAGAAGGCTTCTGCTTCACCTGTAGATCTGCAACTGCAGAACAGGCACTGGTGAGGACAAACACCCAACAAGGGATGCATCAGAGCCAGCTGAGACTGCACCTCACGTCTGCAAAAAAAGTAAAGGCAAGCAGCAGTACTGGGAGGCTTCCTCTTGCAGGGTCTGAAGGTACCCATCTACTAACATGACCCTATGTCTTGGGAGGTTTGTGTCTGCTGGGGGCCAGGATGCTGCAGAGATACTGACAAGGCTTGCCAGGCCTTCAGACTGTTACATTGCTACTCTTCCACACGGGCATCGATGATACTGCCAAGGAAGTCCTGGAGAGTATCAAAAGTGATTAGAAAGTTCTGGGAGCAAGTGTGAAGGGCCTAGGTGATGTTTCTTTGATGCTGCCAGCAAAGCAAAAGCACTTGAGTAGAAGCAGGCTCATCAAGTGGGTCAGCAACTCACTGCATGGCTGGTTTTGCAGGTAAGACTTTGGCATCCATTGACTGCAGGACCCTCTGAGGAGCAAGAGCTATACTAAGCAGGGATGGGATAAGTCTGACAAAGCAGAACTGGAAAGTCTTTGTAAACAGGCTTGCTAAACTAGTGAGAAGGACTTTAAATTAGCTATGCCAAGGAGGGTTAGAATCTAAAATTTAGGGTGGAAGGTACCCGTACAGGTCATGTCATAAGAAAAAAGAAATAATAAAGAAAAATGAAAACTACTTCTATGAATATACCCATTCCTGTGTTGGCCATGCATATGAAGTTTGACAAAGCAATGCATAAGACCTTAATCCCCTGCTGTAGAGGACACAGTGACATGAGGTAGACCAGACAGCAGAGGGCTCTCCTCTACTGAACAGATCTGGACATGCTTTGACAGTGGTGGAGTCCACCTTACCAGTCTGACCCACCCGACTGCCCCGAAGGGAGAACTGAGCTGAACACTGAAGATAACTGAACATGATAAAATATGCATCTTAAATGTTACCAAGACAGATTATGAATTTCACATTACCTGTAAATGGATCTGCTGCAGGTATTGAACTTGATCCAGACGAAGAGCCTGGAACATAACGTCCAGCACCTAGTGGAAGAGAAAAGCAACAACTACAATACACAGTTTGATGTTATTAAAATGTCAATACTTTTCAGAGAAGCAGCTCAAAAATAAAGCCAAACATCAAATATGTCTTACTGTTTATTGTGGCATTATAAGAAATCTGGTCCTATCCACAAAGAAGACTCCTGATGCTGAACAAATTCTTCCCAATTGTTTGAAGGTCAGACATTTGTTTTCTGGAGCATATGCATTACATATTTGGACATAGCCAAATCAAAAGTATGTGCATAATTTCAGATAACTGCAGCTCTGCAAGTTACACCTGAACCTGATTAACAGCCTGTACTCTCATTTCTAGTTTGTTGCAAGAAAAAGATTTAGCTAAATTTTAATGACATTTTATTCCTAACTTCATCTTTGTTAAACTAGTTTAAATAAGACTGGTTTATTTTGTAAATGTGGTGAGCAGGATGTAATTGATTAACATGGTTCAGCATATGAGTAATTAACTTGTTCTAGTTCCATTTCCTGCCTGAAAAAAGGTCATTTAGGTATTTCACTCAGTTTCAGTTAATTCTCTAACAAAATTTTTGTATTACATTAATTGCCTAAACAGCACTTGGCCACTTCTTAAAGTAATATGAAAAGTGGAGTTTTCTTCTACTGGAAAAAAAGACTAGGCTCAAAAATACAACTGGCTTGATTAAAATTTTGTTGAAGATTTTTTCTGGCATATGTCACAAGTTTGTGAAGTTTTCATATTTTTCTTGTCAGATCTCTCCACGCCTTGCCCTCAATCATTTGATGACAGGAAAATCCTGTACAAGAGTGCAGGAGCTATAACACTGAAGTCTGCCTGAGCAGACAGACTGAAAACTGACTGAACAGCCAGGCCTAGAGGGTGGTCATCAGTGGCACGACATCTAGTTGGAGATCAGTCAGTGGTGGTGTACCCCAGGGGTCAGTATTGTGTCCAGTCCTGTTCGACATCTTCATTAATAATCTGGAAGATGGGTCAGAGTGCACCCTCTGTGAGTTTGCTGATGACATAGAACTGGGAGGAGTGACTGATGCCATCATTTAAGTTTAAAATTTTTACCTGTAAACGGATCTGAAAATTCAGCACTTGTACTCAGAAGTGTTTGCCCCTTAGTGTTGTCCATAATAAACTTGGCCACCTGATCCAGAAACATAGGATTTAGATCATTCTTTTGCAGGAAGTTGTATGCAGTCAGCCAAGGATCATCAGTGATGTTATATGGCAGTTTGTAGGAAGGCCCACTTTCATTTACATCAATAGTGAAAACATAGTCATACTCCTTGAAGTAGAATAAAAATAAAAACAAATTAGAATTTTGTCAGCAATTTTTACATACAGATGTAGCAAATGCAGACTAATAGCCTAGAGCCTTGCCTAAAGACTTTAATTATATCAATAATACTCTCCTATACAGGCTGCAAGTAAACCATATGCTATGTTTTCCAGAATTCTCCGGTTCTAGAAGAGTAAGCTAGAACAACACGTCATGACAATACACGTGCAGATATATTACAAAATAACAGATGGATCAGGTAACTCTCATGGACAGCTCTGGCTGCCTGCAAAGCTATAGAGCAGTCAGATGCCTCAAACTCCAGTCTTGAAAGCACACTTCTGATACAATGAAACAACAAATTCTTAAGGTTTCTTTAAGCCATGTGAGAGACAAAATTAGTATGTCAAAGGTGTGCCTTCTGTGGTAGCACTAGACAGACTTTTCTGTGTCTATTTCAGTAAAGGAAACATTTTTCAGCTTACCTGTCTTTAGGTTAGAAAGTTACTATAGAAAAGTGGTATAGAAAGCCTAGTACCTAATATTTTAGGTAAGCCTTGCGTTATAAATTGTACGGTTCACTACTTTTGGAAACCAAGTTAAAACTAACTTCTCAAAGTATTAGCAATAAATACTAGGGAACTTGATAATTTCTCTACTAATAATTTACCTTTCTCCAAAATATTTGTCTCCATTAACTTGCTTGTTTTACAAAATGTGTTTCAAAAGTAATAAAGCAAGTAGTGGTTATTTACACTTCTACCTCTGAGATTTAATAGATCAAAGTCAACAAAAAAGTATGAACAAATACCTGTTTTCTAAATTATATTTATTTAAGCAAAGAGTGGAAGAAATTTTTAATGGGAAATCAAGCATTTTACTTAGGAAGGAATAAAACAAGTTGAAGTTTTCATGTACCTTTCCTTCAAATAAAACCTTTCCAGATGTTTGTTGTGTAGCTCCAGAAGAACCAACAACATCGCCAATCTTTATCCATCTTCCTTCACTAACACTCCACTGATATGCTTCTACTTTCCCATTGTCTTTAATAAGCCGTGTCTGTCCATCTCTTGTCCCTGTAGACAGGTATGATTTACTTTAGGATAGAAAAAAAGTCTTCAAAGAGCACTCAAATTTAAAGATTAAAAGATAGTTCACCAACATGTAAATTCACAGCACGGGAAGTAACTAGATAGAGTGTGTTGCAACAAGAATAGCAGAAATCTTGACAACAGTATTTTACAGCTACAGTAATGGTATCTGCCACCAAAAGTCAAAAGTTTACCATATTCCCAGGGAGATGACAATCAAGAAAGGTGATATTCTCCCATGGTCTAACAAGATGGGAAGCTCCATATGATAGTAAGATTTATGCCACTTGCTGATCAGAGCTAAGGGCTGAGGCCACCTGTTACTTCAACTTGGGAAGATGTATTTGTCTATTTAAGAGTAATCTTAACTACCACTGCTTCCATGGATTCTCAGTAATCTCCCAAGTACCTGGAAAGTGTAAACTGAGTAAATCAAGACAAACTATTTTTTAAGCTGAAAAACTAAAGCAGAAAATTTGCATCTACTTTTCTTTTAGGAAAAAAATTCCACGCTCAGTAGTCCTTTTGCAAATTACCTGTCTCATATCCTATTGGCACAGCTGGCATAACAGATCCAAAACATCTTGAACACACTGCAGCATCCTGAATTCCACCTTCTAAATTATCTCACAAAAGAAATATTTTTTACCATTTTTGTCTACACAAAACTCATGTATTTGAACTAGAGCCTTCTGTCCAAAAGAGTCAATGAGAGAGTATCAGAGCAAAATTAAGCTGTTTTCTTCAACAACTCTATTGAAAGTGATCAAAGCATTAATTTTGGGAACTACGGAAATTTTCAATACCTCAGAACCAAGATTTGGAGGCATCTCTAACATGGCAGAAGTACAATAACTTACCAGGATCCTTAAGATGTTCTCTTCCAGGAAGGTCATCAGCATTAATGTCGCCTAAATCACCAGTTTTAGGGTCAATGGATGCTTGGGAAAGCTCATTTTCAAAAGCTTGAATCTCCTCAGCACTTGCTGTACGTTCCAAAGACTCTGTAAACACTCTTACAATTCCATCACTGAACAGAGAGAAAACATTCAAACAGAAACACTATTTTAAATATCAAAATTATTACAGACATTCTAATGGTGACTACTGTATCATGAGATACTATCATTATTTCCAAAACCCCTTCCCAATCATTTTTTATGAAAAGATTCACTCTCATGCTAAAAACACCCAGAGAAGGACTTAAGCGTGTAACTCCATGCGTAGTATAATTTTAAAATTAAGGTAGGATATGCCTATCAGAAGGGTTCTTTATACAGTACTTGTAAGTCCATTCTCAGTCTATTCCTGCTTTACCGCATTTCCAAAGAATTCACTCTACCTCTGCAATTCACATAACAAAAGAATGGCTTTTTGGATGAAGTATAGCACATGCTCAAATTTAATACCCACACACACTTTAATGGCTGTATTTTTAAACAAAGACAAAACTGATGGAACTTTGATGATCCAAAGTGATGCTTGCAATTTAATCACAGGTTTTTAGACTTAGACCTAAAAATACACTGAGAGTAAAACCTGGATACCTTGCACCAACTACGATGTCACCATTGTCTAACACACAGCAGCACCATACAGACTGAGCTGGGAGTCTGATTGTTTGAGCACATTCTCCTTGTCTCCAGATTCTAAGAGATCTATCCTCTCCAGTAGTTACAAAATCTGAAAAGAAAAAAAAAATTAATACTTTTAAAGTGTATTTTTAGTGTACTGTTATACTAGATGCCATTCTGCAACTGGGTATCTAAAAATAAAATCAGTAAAAGAACCTTTCTACAATTTAATACTTCTATCAATTGCAAGAAGAGAGCTAAAAGAAAGCCACTGAATAGCCATCTTATAGAAAAAGTGCATAAATTGCAGACAAAACAGCCAGACAGGGACTGAAGTTATACTCAAGACAAACAAAAAGACTCCTTCCTTGTTTCAAGAGTTTAAACAAAGAACTTTGAACAATTTTGTAACCATCACTGTTTTATCTTACACTATACTTGCACAGTATACATGTTACCATTTTAGTACTCTGCAACAGTGCTGAAATACAGATGGCAACCTATAGAGGATGGGAACAAGAGCAAATGTATTGAAGTAAACAGAATGTGAGTACGTGATAAGAAACAACAGTACTATAGAGAAAATGAGAGTACATGATGAGGAGCAACAGGACAATGCCAGCCAGAGTGTGGACAGCGCGTGATCAGCAACCGGATTGGCTAACTAACGCATGATATGACAGTGGATTGGACAGTAGTGTGGTGGTAGAACTCGTGCAAAGAGCTGCCTTATCGGTAAAGAGTATAAAGCACTGCTTGCAAAATAAACTGTGTCTCACTTGCACTACAAGTTGAGTCCACGCCGTAATATGCCACAGCAACCTAGTTTATTGTTTAGCCTGTTTCTTTGCCAAAGTTTCACTTAAGCCTTACAATTAGGCCTAACTCAGGACATTTCATCTCACCTACTGACAGAGGTGTGATTTGGAGTCAACCACAATACTTCTTTATTTATGCTAAAGGAAAAAGTAAATTAAATGTTGTCTTAGTTTTGACAGCTCCACAGAACTACACAATGCCTACCTTGTCATTTTATTTTGGAAAAATGTTGGCTGATAGTCACAAAAATAATCTTACCTTTACAATGAGGGAAGACAGAGATGCTGTATATGTAATTTGTATGTCCGTAATACACCTGCAGACACTTGCCAGAGATGTGCCATCTTCGAACACTAGCATCATTAGCACAGGAAAGGAATTCCATTTCACTGAGAATAGCTAAACCTCTCACACAATCTTCATGTCCTTTATAGAAGAAAGGAAAACCTTTAATGAAGCTTTGCTTTCCATTAGAGGCAGTATACCATTTCTATTTAGCTCACATCTAAATCCTGGCAACCAATCTTCATAATGGGAGTAGTTTTTTTTTTAAAAAAAACAATTCACTGGTCATGATTCCCTGAAAAAATCTAATTATTTTTTAAATTATGTTGTTTCTGGGCGTACAACTTTAGACACTTTAGAAATCCTGCCTAAAAATTGTTCAATTTATCTGTGGTTTCGTGGGATTTTAATTTTTATTTAAAAAAAACCCACATAACCCTGAAGAAATTACCAACTTCAGCAACATTTACCAGTGAATGTTCTTTCACATCTGCCTGCCTTCCACAGTTTAATAGTTTTGTCTGCTGAGCCAGTCAACATTAATCCCTGTTCAGGCAATATTTTCACTGCCCATATTGCAGCTGTGTGATCCTGCAAAAAAAAAAAACAAAACCCACAACATTGTTAGACTTGTCACAATAAAATTCAGAATACCCGTTTTATATTAACGTAGAGGAACTTTATACCTGTAATGTCATCATACATCTGTCATTCAACCAGACCTTCGCTGTAGTGTCCCACGATCCACTTAATAATGTGCCAAATTTCCCAGATGAAAGGCTGCAAACTGGAATGAATGTTCAAATCAGCACTGACAAGTTTCCTGCATTGCCACCAATCTTATAACAGCAATTTAAAGAGATGTATTTAAGGAGATTTACTTGGCATTAGTAGCATATTTAGTGCTGAGGAGTTTGGGGAAGCATTAAGTAGAACTGTAGTTGCACTGCAACCTAGAAAGGAGTTGCTTAAAAATCTCTTCACCTTACACTACAAAATTTCACATCTTTTTGCCATTCATATTTTTAAATTTCTCTAAGTACTAGATCTCTTCTCCTCAGAGAACTAGTCAAGACACAGAATTAATGCAAAGGTTTAGTTTTAAGATTATAGAGAAAGCCAAGATTTCATCAACATTATTAATTTATGTCTTCAAGAAGCAAGATTTCCTACAAAAAGTACTTAGCTCATCTTCTTGGAAGGGAAAATACTACTACTGAGAACTTGTGGTGACTTTTAAAGATTTAGCAAAAAGATAATCTGCAAACGCTCCAGTAATACACAGATATAAAACTGAAGACACATAGTGCTAAATAAGGTTATACCAATAAGTTTACAAAGAGAGCTAAGTCAAAAACAGGGAGTACCCCGTCCATAATTGTTCATAAAAGGAAAGTGTGACCTTATGTTTCTCGCTTCTGTAACTTCACGGTGGAAACGGGACAGTATGCTACCCCTGTCACTTGTTATGACCTACTTTCTTTCCACTTTAAAGTACAATTTCTTTCCACTTTAAAGTACAATTAATGTACTTTTACATTTTTTAGTGTTTTACATTACTGTAAAAATTGCTACAAATACTTTTTTGTAGGTGAATCTATAACTTGCCTAGAACACCTCATCCTTTTTTACACCTCTGGAGGAAGCATGTCCCATATTATTTTAACTACTTATCCATCCCAGGTTTCTGATAAGCTATTCCATGCCTCCTCCTTACACAGTGACATTATTTTCTTTCTTTCTTTCTCAGAGAAAGCCAAGAGGTTTACAATACAAAAATAAGTTTTTGGTGCTGCTTAGCAGTCTGGGGCATTTTCAAACTGGTCTCTTTTAACAACCATTCTTTTACACAGTTAAAAAAGCCCCAAAAACTTGAAGACTTGAAATGTTTGGGTTGTTGGTTTTTTTTAAATCCTACAATTATAGGACTACACTGTTCAAAGGTCTATTAAATACTAGATCAGTTCACAGAAGGACAAACTTAGTAAGCTAATAAGAAAATTGGTGAATCTTATATAGCTCAAGAAAAGGTACTCAAAGTTGGTTTAACATGTCACATGTTACGCTGACCTGACTAAAGACAGACGAAATCTCGGCAGAGAGCTTTTAGCCTTCACTATATATTTAAAGCACCAATTAATATTAGATCCCCATCTAGGAAACAAAATGGGCAGTGAAAGTTTGTTTATTTAGGAAGCTCACTTTTTCTACTTCTATCAACTTTTACATAAAAATTAAGCTTAATACATTGAGAACTAAATTAACTGCTTCTTAAAATGGCAACTTTTCGCAAAAGGGTTGCTATGTGTTCACATATACAGTAAAAGATCAAGCATTCATCAATGTAAACTTGGAGGTCCTTGCAATGGAGTCACTGCATGAACTGAGATTATTAAATCGTATTTGCAGAGGCTATGATTAAAAATGTGCTGCATTAAATACCAAAGAAATCAAAATTCAGTTTTATAACTTCAGCTTAATATCCTCTCTAACAAATCATGTTAACTTCCATATAACAAACTCCAAAATAAAAATTATTACATACCTGTGTTCTTATGACCCTTGAGGACGTAAAGAGGAGCTGAGCTGTCAACTGTGAAAACGCAAATATTATGATCATTGCCACCAGTTGCAATCAGCCCACGAGGATAGAGGTCACTTGGAGGTATGATGCACACACAAGATACAAAATTTGAGTGGCCACTCATACAGTGCATTTCAGTAAAACCCCTGTTAAGACTAAACATACATGATAGTCAGTTCAGGCTCATGGTAGAGACAGTTCTTATTTGAGGCACTGATTACAAAAGGTGTTTTATACTCCAGCTCTTGAATTAGTAACTATGCCTGCATTGTGCTGAACAAATACTGTGGATGACACAGAAAGAACAAAAATTATCAGCGCAGTTGCCGAGATGCCAGCTTCAGTGCCAGCGCAACCAGCGGCAGCGCGTCCCAGAGCAACGCACAGTGGGGATTCCCGCACCGGGGAAGCTCCGGGGGGAGCCGAGAGCGGCGCCAGGAGCCGCCAGCAGCCCGCACGACACCTCGGAGGAGCCGGGAGCACCGGCGGCCCAGCGCCGCTCCGCGGATACCGGAGGCCCCGAGGCAGCGCTGCGAACAGGGCAGAGCGCGGCAGCAAGGGCGGGAGGGCGCCGACCCAGGGCACTCGCCGTACCCGAGCCTCAGGGCAACGCGGTGAACACCCGCCTCAGAGCAACGGCTACAGCTCCGGCCGGGAGGTCCGCACCCGCTACCCCGCGGTGTCCGACGCCTCCGAAGAGAGAGGCTGCGGGGCAGAGCTCAGGCTGCAGGCAGTGCCTGGGCCCTGCTCCCGGGGCAGGGACAGGCAGCCCTGCCCGCAGAAGGTGTGCCCGGGTGCAGGAGCTCCTGCGGCAGCGGCTGAGCTGCAGGAGGCCGCGCCACATCAGGGAGGCTGAAAAGGAGCTGGATTCGCGGTTCCAAGCGCAATCTGCACTGGAACCACAGCCCCCAGTCAATCAGCCAAAACCCCCCACCAACACACGCGGTTGGTAAGGAGGCAAACAACGCCGAGGAATGGAAGCTCACGAAGGCAAGGGCCAGCAGGAGAAAGAGGCTTCCCCAGAACCCTGAGGTGCCCTTGCAGAACCGCTTTGCCGCTCTGCAGGCTGAAGAAGTCAGACCCAGCACCTCGGGAGAGGCACTGGAGCCAAGCCAGGCAGCCTGACCTGCTCCCGTAACAGGTAGTGCTATGAAGGAAAGGAGACGCATGGTGCTAGCGGGCGACTCTCTTCCAAGAGGTGTGGAGGCACCGATCTGCCAACCTAACGTGCCCTGTAGAGAGGTGTGCTGTCAGCCGGGGGCTTGTATCAGGGATGTTACCAAGAGAGTACCGAACCTTGTATTGCCCACAAACTACTATCCACTGCTGCTGTTTCACATGGGCGCCAGTGATGGAGCCAGGAGCAGCCTGAGGAGCACCAAGGACTATAGGGCCCTGAGAGCAACAGTTAAGGCCTCTGGGGCACAGGTAGTCTTTTCATCAATCCTCCTGGTCAAAGGGAAGGGGCCTGAAAGGGCCAGTTGAATCTGGCAACTCAACACATGGCTTAAGGAGTGGTGCCACAGCCACTCCTTAACTTCTTTGGGTACTTAGACGATGGGTACTTGCTTTGGGTACTTAGACAATGGGACTTGCTTTGAGAAGCCTGGTCTACTAGGGGCTGATGGGGTACACCTGAGAGAGAAGGGGAACACTATCTTCAGGCAAACGCTTGCCAGGCTTATCTAGAGGACCTTAAACTAATGTTGCCAGGGAAGGGCAAGCACGATCCAGCCCACCACTGTCAGTATGGCACCAGTGCCAGCATCAAGTGCCCAGGGGCAGGGAAAAATCACAGGTAAGTACGAGAGAACCTAAACTGCAGCCCAAAGGAATTCCTATTGCTCCAGCCAGAAAGTCAGCTTCATCGGGGGCCCAGCTTAAGTGCCTCTATGCCAAGGCATGTAGCATGGGGAACAAACAGGAAGAGCTAGAGATGCGCGCATGCCTGCAGGGCTACAACCTTGTTGGCATCACGGAGACATGGTAGGATGACTCCTATGACTGGAGCACTGAGATGGAGGGATATAGGCCCTTTAGGAAGGACAGGCAGGGAGGACAAGGAGGGGGTGTCACTCTCTATGTCAGCAACCAGCTGGAGTGCATGGAGCTCCACCTGGGGATGGAGGAGGAGCTGACAGAGAGCTTATGGGTCAGGATTAGAGGAAGGGCAGGAACAGGGGACGTTACAGTAGCGATCTGCTACAGGCCACCTGGCCAGGAGGACTAAGTGGATAAGGCCCTCTATAGACAGATAGGAGCAGCCTCACAGACACAAGCCATGGTCCTCATGGGGGACTTCAACCACCCCAATATCTGTTGAAAAGACAACACAGAAGGCACAGGCAATCCAGGAGGTTCATAGAATGCATGGATGACAACTTCCTCCTACAAGTGATAGAGGAGCTAACAAGGAGGGGTGCTATGCTGGACCTCATTCTCACCAACAGCAAGGGGCTAGTGGGGGACATGGAATGCAAGGGCAGCCTTGGCTGCAGTGACCATGAGATGGTGGAGTTCAAGATTCTCAGGGCAGCAACAAGAGTGCACACTTCAGGAGGGCAGACTTCGGCTTCTCCAGGGATCTGATGGGTAAAATGCCATGGGATAAAGCCCTGGAGGGAAGAGGGGCGCAGGAAAGTTGGTTGATATTCAAGCAGCATCTCCTCCAAGCTCAGGAGCAATGCATCCCAATGAAGAGCAAATTGGGCAAAAACACCAGGAGGCGTTCAGCCTGTAGAGAAGGCTCCGGGGAGAGCTTATAGCAGCCTTCCAGTACCTAAAGGGGGCTTATAGGAAAGACAGGGAGAAACTCTTCAGTAGCGCCTGTTGCAATAGGAGAAGGGGTAATGATTTTAAAATAGAGGGAGGTAGACTCAGATTAGATATTAGGAAAAAAAAATTTTACAATGAGGGTGGTAGAATATTGGAACAGGTTGCCCAGAGAGGTGGTGGATGCCCCATCCCTGGAATCATTCAAGGCCAGGTTGCACGGGGCTCTAAGCAACCTGATCTGGTTGAAGATGTCCCTGCTCCTTGCAGGGGGGTTGGACGAGATGACCTTTAAAGGTCCCTTCCAAGCTTAACCGTTCTATGATTCTATGATTACCAACACTCTGACTCTGTATCAGTTACTTGTGTCTTCCTCACACAGCCCTCAAAAATTATGGGTTAGAATTAGACTTCCTTTCCTGCAGTAATTTGTATGCAATTTAACAAGTTCTTTCCCTTCTGATGAGAGATTTAACACAACACACTGCGATTAGTCTTCCTCCTCCTCAGTTGCAGAGCTACAGAGATCAATTTAAACACATGTAAGCATTCAGGCAAATTTGCCAGTTCTCTGTTTTAGTAGAAGGCAGTGCAAAGAATATCCATGACTAGCAACTTCAGAATGCAGTTCACAATTTGAAACTATGGACAGGTGAGGAGATAATGTCCTGTGGCTTCCTGCAATATCGTACATCACCATCTCTTATTCACATTGCTTAGCAGCACCTTTTCTGGTCATAACAATATGCTGATAAATTCACCAAGTGAATTCAACAAGACAAATCCATTAGGAGACAATCCTGTACAACATGAAAATCAGAAAAAATGTTGGGTTTTTTTTTTCCTTTCCCCACGTCTTCATGTATTTAAATTTTCTGCTTATTTTTTGGTTCATATTCCGTTTTATGTTGAAAGAAGCCTGCTCAGCAAGGGTGAGAAAGGAGTTTTTGTAAAAATACTGAAGCATATCACCTTACTGTAAAAAAATGCAGCATTGCTACCTAGCAGGATTACTCTGGTACTGAATACCAAAAGGTGGAAACAACATTAATACCACCTGGGGAAAAAAAAAAAAGACACACAGATTTATAGACCTTATTAGTGTCTGCAAAGCACACTGAACTATCGTAGAATGGTTTGGATTGGCAGGCACTTTAAAGATGATCTAGTTCCAACCCCCTGCCATGGGCAGGGACACCTTCCACAAGATCAGGTCACTCAAAGCCCCATCCAGCCTGGCCTTGAACACTTCCAGGGATGGGGCATCCACAACTTCTCTGGGCAACCTGTTCCAGTGCCTCACCATCCCTCACCCTCATAGCGAAGAATTTCCTGGTTATATCGAATCTAAACCTACCCTCTTCCACTTTAAAGCCGTCGCCCCTTGTCCTATCACTACATGCCCTTGTCAAAAATCACTCCCCGTCTTTCCTGTAGGGCCCCTTTAGGTACTGGAAGGCCGCTATAAGGTCTCCCTGGAGCCTCCTCTTTGCCAGGCTGAACAGCCCCAGCTCTCTCGTACCAACAGTTACCTGTTTAGGCAAACGCAGCCCTCCTCGAGAGCAGGCGTGCAGGCGGCAATGCCTCCGCCACTCGCGAACTCCCCAAAACGCCTCCAGCGGACAGACCCGCACCGCCACGCACAGGCCGGCCCCAGGCCCCCGCCGATCAAGCCCGGAGTCCCCAGACAGAATATGGCCGCAGGGACCGGCGGGGTACGGGCGGAGCCCCGGCGGCAGCACCTCCGCGCCCTTCTTCCCGCTGAGCGCGGCCGGCCGGGCCCGCCCAGCTCCGGCAGCTCTGCCGACGAGGGCCGCGGCCTGGCGCTCACCTGTCAGGAGCCCAGAGCCGCGCCGTTCGGTCCCGGGAGACGGACACGAAACTGCCGTGGGGGAAGATGCCGCAGGTCAGGCCCCGCACGTCCTGCTCGTGCCCCACCAGGGAGCAGCAAAGCCGGTACGCGCTGCCCTCGCTCTCCATGATGGGAAGCCACTGATGTCTCCTGACACAGCAGGCGCGGCGGCGGCGGCGGCAACCGGAATCCGCAGATTACCGCGCCGGAAAAGGTGTCAGCGGGCGCGCCGGCCGGGGACTGTGGGACTCCATGTCCCGGTAGGCACCGTGCCCCAGAGGGGGCGCAGAGCCGCAGCACTTAAGTCGCGAAGCACTCTGGGAAGTGTAGTCTCCGCGGGCTGCCGTCCCGCGGCGGCCGAAACGAGACTTCTGAATCTCACGATAGGCGGGCGGTGCGCTGCTTGGCTGGGTGGTTGCTGCGATACCGGCCGCATGGCCCGCGGAGGCTGCGCGGGAGTCCGGTGAGGGGACAGGGCGGCTGCCGCCGCTCGGGAAGCGGGGTCTACGCCCGTCTGCGGCCCCGCGGGGCATCCTCCTTCTGTAGCTGGGGCCGCTGACACCGCCACCCCCGCCCCTCCCCGGCGGCAAACGCCTTCGGGCTGCCTGCGGGCAGGTTTGTATCGCCCCGGGAAGTCGGCGGTCCTGCTGGCTGACTGGGTCATGGCCGGAAGTACCGGCACCCGACAGGCCCCTCCGAGCAGCTTCGGCCCTCGGAAAGCGGTCCCCGCCGAGAAGGAGCTCCCGGGGGGCGGTGGCGGGAGCTGCCGGGCCGCGTCGGGGGTGGCACGGTGGGGTTTGCTGTGGTGGCTGGTGGCGCCTGAAGGACTGTCTCCAGATAACCCCGGCGGGTGTTGACAGCAGCTGTTCTGCTCCGGGTTGTTTCATGAGAGACCCGAGTTCTGTGGGCAGGTGCTGAAGAAGTAAAAGCCACAAGAATTACAGGACTTAAGGGTTTAGTAATATGAATTGAGGGCTGACTAGACATTGAAGAGGGACTGCGGTCTCACCTTGCTGATGGACCTCCTGTGGTCCTTCCTGAGCTCTGTCTCACACCATGCTTTTTCAGTAAGGACGTGCTCCATGGATTTCTAAAGAAAAACTTCTCCCAAGGGGGAGAATTAACCTGTAAAAAGTTGGATCTCAGGTAGTTTTAAAGAACTTACACAAATCAAAGGACTATTTCTATCCTTTTTTTTTCCAGTGGAATGTTAAAAAGGGAACAAATATGGCCAGTAATCACAGACCTCCAGTAGCTCGTCCTTCTTCAAAAGCAGGAACAGGGCTGACTGCAAGGCCGTCCTCATCATCAAGGGCCCCATCAGCAACCAGAATAGGAACAGGGGTATGTTAAAGATTTTGAACATTAGCTTCAATATATTTAGATTTTTATCCTTTTTTTTTTTTCTTTGTGTCGTGACTGGAGTGAAGAATTTTAAGATTTTAACTTCGTAGAGAGTTTTATTTTCTAATTTTGAACGGGATCAAGGAGATCTTGCATCAAGAGTTCGCTTGGAAGACCTTCATAGCCTTGATGTTGCAGACAGAAGGAGCAATGAACTGTTGCTCAAAGGTAGTCTCTTACCCTTCTGCAATAGATACTTGACTGAAGTTTTGTTTACCTGAAGATATATAAATGCTAAAATATTCTTATAAGAACAGCATAGGGAGTAACTTATGTTTTTACTTGCTTTGGAAATTGTATAAGGATAATAAATTCATAATTTAGAGTTGGGAGGTTTGTGTTTCTTTTTTTTTTATAGATGGCTCCTAGTACATCAAGACCCAGTTCTCGTGGTGGTTCTTCAACTACTGCAGGAGCCTTACCATCTCAGATTAAAGTTGCAGACCGTCCAGTGACTCAACAGGGATTAAGTGGAATGAAAACTGCAATGAAAGGTATTTTTTACTGAAAATAGCTATCAAGGTGTCTACAAACATTTTAAAGAAATACTCAGATTTTTAAAGGAAAACTTTTCATAGCTGTATAAATTG
This sequence comes from Ardeotis arabs, assembly GCA_011801015.1. Lineage (NCBI taxonomy): Eukaryota > Metazoa > Chordata > Aves > Otidiformes > Otididae > Ardeotis > Ardeotis arabs. The sequence continues at coordinate 94,192 of JAAGAY010001872.1, forward strand.
CAGAGTTAATAGCTATGATTAATAGGAGGAGAAAGGAAGATTAAAGCCTCCCTCTTTTATTTTCTTTGCATATGGCAGTAACAGAAGACAAAGGCTTTTCTGTGCCTGAGCTACATTTAAAAATAATTCAAGAGAGTGGAACAGGATAAAATGTGTCTTTTTCCATCACTGCAGAATAATTAAAATACTTTGTTATGTAGCAGTGTCGTAGTTCAGCCCCAATCGGGACCAGACTATGCAGTCTTTCTCTCACTGCCCCCACCCCTCGAGAGAATAGGAAGAGATAATATAAGGAAAAAGGCTTGAGGTTTGAGGTAAGGACAGGGAGAAATCCTTAAAGTTACCGTTACAGGCAAAACAGACACAACTTGGGGAAAACTATTCATTTATTGCTAAAAAACAGCAGGATAATGAGACAGAGAACAAGATAACCTCCCCCCATCCCTCCCTCTTCCCAGGCTTAACATTATCTCTACCACCTTTCCCCCGCTGAGCAGCAAAGAGGGGAAGAGGAAATGGGGGTTATAGTCAGTTCGTCACACGCTGGTTTACACTGCTGCTTCATCGCTGGGGAAAGAACTCCTCACATTCCTCCCCTGCTCCAGCGTGGGGTCCCTCCCACAGGCCACAGTCCTTTGTGAAACTGCTCTGGCGTGCATCATTTCTTCCATGAGGTGCAGTCCCTCCAGAATGGCTGCCCCAGTACGGGCCCTCCACCAGCCACAGCCGCCTTCAGGCATCCGCCTGCCCCGGCGTGGGGTCCTCCCCGGGCTGCAGGGGGATCTCTGCTCCTGCGTGGTCCTCCATGGGCTGCAGGGGCACAGCCGGCCTCACCATGGGCTGCACCACGGGCTGCAGGGGAATCTCTGCCCGCAGCAGCATTACTGCTCCCCCTCCTCCTTCACTGACCTTGGTGTCTGCAGCCGTTCCTCTCACAAGAGAAGTTCTTCACAGCTGGCTCAGGCAGACGCTTCTCAGGTTCTCTCACATCTCATCTCCTCTCCACTTCTTGCAGCCAGGCTGGGCCGAGTTGAGCGCAGATGGCGCCCGGCGGGAGGCCAGGGGGTGAGGGCCGCAAGGCCCACAAGGCTTGTTGCCTCCCCCTCTCTGCCTCTGCTTCTGCTTCTTCACATCATCTCCTCTTTTTTTTCTGTTTTCCCCTTCTTAAATACGTTATTGCAGAGGCATTATCACGGGACATTCTGCTACCAGTTGGCTCGGCCTTGGCCAGCAGCGGGTCCACCCTAAGCCTGGCTGAGTCCACTGAACAAAGGGGAGCAACTTCTAGCAGCTTCTTACAGAAACTGCCACCGTAGCACCCCCCCTCACTAAATAAAACCAGAACAAGTAGCTATTCATATAGCTGAAAAAGTAGTGTTTATCTTCACAACAGTCTAAAATTAATTTCTACCTTTGTTTGTTTTAATGAGGTAAAATCTATTTACGAGCCCTGAGAAGATGGCAGTTTTCTACCTCCACATTTTGCAGATTGTTTCCACAATTTACAGTTCATCGAAGTTAGTTGTTTTCTAACCAAATGTCATCTTATTGTCCTTTGTAGGTCCTCAGAGACAGATAATGGATAAAACATATTATCTTGGACTCCTGAGGTATGTCTTAACAACAGGTTTGAACTGCAGAAGGTTTAATGCTCTGCTCCCTTTCTGACATGAAGTTTGTTGTGCTTAACAATAGCATGGGATAAGTGGTGTTCACTTATAATGAAGTCTGTCTTGTTATAAGCGTTAAGGTCATTTTGCATATAGTTTGTAGGAGGAAAGCAGTTTTGTGCTTATGTCCAAGTACAAGTAGATTCCTTTGACATTTTGTTACTAGACTTGCTAAGTTAAATGCAGGGGGTTGGACTACATGACCTTTAAAGGTCCCTCCCAACCCAAACCATTCTATGATTCTATGAAATGCATTAGTAAAAGAAGAGTCAGTGATTTTGAGCTTTCACGTGTAACACTTGATAGGTCTGATAGCTCTAATCATAAGAAGCATCACAAACTAAGCACTTCTTAGGGTACATTTCAGGTAGTTTACTTGGATTATACGTTGAGTTAGCACTGACAAAGGCGAGGCCTTGCAGAAACTGTATTGCATATGCTACTTTGTCAGCTGATCATATTTCAGCATTGAATAATCAGTCCTAAAAGAAGTCATTTTAAATATGAATGATATCCACATTCTGTGAAATGACACTATGATTTTTTTTTTTTTACCGTCCATTTGAGTATAATTTACATCTCTTTCACCAACAGGGACAAAAAGCTAATTAAAACCTTTTCTTTCATATCCAGGTTTTCTAACAACTGCTTATGATTTTATCTGATAGAACCACTCTATTTTTTTTCCTCACATATCCACCTCTCTTTGAAATACTGATTTGTAACATGGTGCAGTGTGAGAAAGAGATATTGATTACACATCTATTTTAGTAAAATATAATTTCTGTTCTATATGTGTTTTAGTTGCACATTCAAATGTTAATGATTATTTTTTGGGTTTTCTTTGCAGAAGCAAAACAAATGAACTCACAACAGAAATTAACAAGCTGCAGGAAGAAGTAGAAATATACAAGCAAGAGAAATCTGTCTATTTGTCATATGAAAAAAGGTGAGATATATTGCAGCTGATGCAGTGTTACCTTTCTCAGTCAGAAGACTATTCTTGGGTACTCTGCAGGCTTCAAGGAAATACTTATTTTTCTCATTATTTTGTTTTCACATATACAAATCTTCCCATATTAAGTTTGCCTTTTTGTTTTGTATTTAGGGCAGAGACCTTAGCTGGTGAAATCAAAGAATTTCAAGGTCAGCTAGCAGACTACAACATGGTATGCTGCTGTCAACTTCTGATACTGAATGCTCTCCCTTCTCTAATTTACTTTCTACTGTTCGTGCTTTACTTCAACATGTTTTTTATTGACAATTCTCTGTAAAAATGTACTGGTTAATACTGCTTTTTATTCAGTTATTGTGAAGGAAAAAGGTGGAAACTAAGGAAAATATTAAAAAAAAGGGCAAGTGTACTATACATTAGGAGAAGGATTTGCTGGATTTAAGAAATTACTGCTGTGTAATATTTGTGGGGTTTTTACAGCTACATATAATGACGATTACTTCTGAAAACTGCATGTAACTCATTAAGATTCCCAAATCATGTTTTCCCATTTCCAATAGCAGAAAATTGCTGTGTTTTCATGAGTGCTTTGTGAGTTGCTACCTATTTGTCTGAATGTTTTTATGTAATTAAAAAAAAGGAGAGCAATAACAGGTTGGAATTCTGTCTCATTTCAGGTTGTGGATATACTTAACACTGATACGGATACTGCAGAAGTGATTCGAGATTACAATATGGTAAGAATTAGGATATTCGCTATGTTTGAACAGTGAAATGGGATGTGTTATGTTCTTGGTTCTTTGAACGTATGACATATATAAAAAAGGCATAGCACTAATTTAAAACTTAAAAATTAACTATAATATTGGCAACGTGTTTGTAGTGAGACAGTTGTCTGAAGTGTTGCATTAATAGGCTCATGCTAGTTTTCTGTGTTCTAGATTTGAGAATGCTGTCATCCCAACCCAAGTTATGAGTGTTAGAATATATTCTTTATTTGACTTGGAAGCATAGAATGCTAGTCTTGTGAAAGGCAAATTCACTAAACTGTGCTGCCTTGTAAAGCTGCCTGGTCTTCTGGAAACCTAGTTCTCTTTTTTTCTTTTGCCTTTTAAATGATTCAAGTGTAATAAATATCAAATTGGTCTCTGAAATGGCAGAAAAGGACATGGGGGTGCTGGTTGACAGTTGGCTGAACATGAGCCAGCAGCGTGCCCGGGTGGCCAAGAAGGCCAACAGCATCCTGGCTTGTATCAGGAACAGTGTGACCAGGAGGAGCAGGGAGGTGACCATGCCCCTGTACTCAGCACTGGTGAGGCTGCACCTCGAATGCCATGTGCAGTTTTGGGCCGCTCAGTACAAGAAGGATGTTGAGTCGCTGGAGCGTGTCCAGAGAACAGTAGTGAAGCTGGTGAGGGGTTTGGAGCACAAGTCTCCAGAGGAGCGGCTGAGGGAACTGGGATTGTTTAGTCCGGAGAAGAGGGGGTTGAGGGGAGACCTCATTGCTCTCGTCAGCTACCCGAAAGGAGGCTGTAGGGAGGTGGGTGTTGGTCTCGTGTCCCTGATAATTTGTGATAGGACAAGAGGAAATGGCCTCAAGCTGTGGCAGGGGAGCTTTAGGTTGGATATTAGGAAACACTTCTTTACTGAAGGAATGGTCAGGCACTGGAACAGGCTGCCTAAGGAAGTGGTGGAGTCACCATCCCTGGAGGTGTTCAAAGAATGTGTAGACGTGGCACTTCAGGACGTGGTTTAGTGGTTATGGTGGTGTTAGGTTGATGGTTGGACTTGATGATCTTAGAGGTCTTTTCCAACCTTAAAGATTCTGTGATTCTATGAACCACAAAATCAATGAGCTTTGTTTTTTCTTTACTTTTTTTCTTTATTTTCTAACATGGTTAATGTGTTCCCGTAAGTATTAACATGTGAGTGACATTAAGCATGTTCAATTTGTTATGGTCACTTTGTCCATAAGCAAAAGAAAATATTTTTAGAAATGGTTATTTTGGTAGCTTGAAAACGCACCTGAGTATTTCTTGGTGAAAACATTTTTTTTTCCCCTGCATTTGACTGAAAAATAAAGTCACAATCACAAAAAGAGAAGAATGCTTTGCAAGTGTCACATTTTCATTTTGTTTGTAGCCTTAAACAGTATTTTACTAAGTGTTCCAGGAACAGATCCCACAGCAATACTAAGTGAATTGATTTGTTACAAACCTTATTGTATTTCTTTCTCAAACATTTGGTTTCCAGTGGAAGACTGCACTTTCAGAAGGTCTTTCTTCAGTATCAACTGCAAAAAACCTCTGGAGCAGGTAGCCTCTGCTGCTCCTTCCTCTACTACATTCTCAGCAGCTTCTTGCGCATTTAAAGGAAACTTTGAATTTGTCTATAATATCTGTATCTTTATTATCATATATTATATCAAAATATCCTTTTTTTTTTTAAGTTAAAGGTTCAGAATGACCGAGATGCTCAGAGTGTGGATAAAATTTTCACAGAAAGACAAGCGTAAGTACATGAAGTGTATACTTCTCTGAAGCTGTTAAAATATTGACTGAACTTGGTAAAACTGAGGTGTTACCCAATTTATAAGTTCCTTAACAGTGTGATGCATGCCACAAGTGGTATCTCAGCAATTTCACACCAATATGTCGGTGCCAGGCTGCAGCTGGAGTTCCCAGCTTTAAACTCTTCTGAGTAACTGCTGTGGAGACACTTACCATGTCATCCAGCAGGAGTTATGTGACAGTGGAGACTCCTGTCTTTTGGCAACCTGCTGTCAAGTTCCTGAGTTTTGGAGGTTGTGTTGTGGAGTAGCCGAGTGGGGAAAGCAAGCAAGAGTGGGAACTAGAACTGTGTGGTACAGTAAGGGTGTGTGGAGGGGAAGATGAGGACAGTGAGGTGCTTGCAGTAAGAATTTGTAAGCCATAAGAATGGCTTGTGTAGGCTGAGAGAGTGAGTTTCGGAGATGTCTAATTTAGGGACAGATGTGCAGGAGAAAGAGATGTTTTCTTTCCTGCTTGTTGCCAGTAAGAGCAATCTCAACAGTGAGATTTTATGTGTAAATAAGCACTTTTAAAAAACAATTTACTATTTAATAGTAAGTCACCTTTCAATAATACTGTGGTTTTCAACAGCTCACAGATGTGTCTGTTCTACTCCTGTAGTGTTAAGAAAATATGAAGAGAAAAACTTGGTTCAGTAGCAAACTAGAAAAACCGAAATGCTCTGTTCTCTATATTGTGTTAGTTTTGCCTAATACACTACTGAGCTGTGACACCATTGATTTGGATTCAATCCCCAGTCTGGCTGTGGTCTGCTTCAACATTTTATATAAATTATTTTTCCTTTCTGGACTTCTTTACATATAAAGCATTAATGATTATGCTAGCTTCAAAAGATGCTTTGTTAAGACTTGTTCATGTTAAGTAATATACAGTAAGCTGTCCCCCCTCTGCCATAAATAATCAAATAGGTTTTTATAAAAGGTGGATTGTAAGTATTTTTTTGCATGTTTTGAAATAGTTGTTGTGCACACTAATGCATGCACATCACCTTGATTTTTAGATTCATGACTCATGCAGTAACACCTTGTGATGGATTTGACAAGATGAAAGGAGATGAACTGCTTAGCTTCATTTTGTATTGTACATAAGTAGTGTAATATGGAAGTATAGGTGTACTACAGCTCTCAAAAGTCAGTTCATAATCCATTGTTTAAGACATTAACTTTCCTCAGTTACATAAGAATCTATGTATTTATCCTCAATAAATCCATCTTCCCCAGGCACAAATGCATGGATTTTCTCAAATATTACTACGGGATCTTCATTGTTTGTATCTGATGCTGTAGGAGAAGAACTCATGTCAGCTGAGAACTCCTGTTCAAACATCTCTGAGTCATTTTCTTCCAGACGACGGTGTCTGTAGCTGATCAAATAGTGATACCATGTTGGGCATTTTATAGCAGTAAAAATCAGGAGTGTAGTGCTTAGGACAAACCCTAGGACACCCGCTAGGAAGGTCCAGCTTTTGCCAAAACGTGGTAACTCTTTAAAACAAATGGAAGAAGAAGAAGAGTCATCTTTATGAGGAATACCAGCAAGAAATCTAGTATGATTTTTTTTCATAGTTAGATTGAGAATACACAAAATAAACAATGATAAGGGAATTACTGAGTGTTTCCAAAGCTTTAGTAGAATTTTGTTGCTGTTACTAGGGAGTCAGTAACATCACTCTGAGCAAAAATGCATGTACATCTAATATTTTCTATCAATATAAATCCAGCATGCACTTTTATCAAAGTTAAGTAATAGATTCAAAATCAAATGACGTTCTGGGTGCACATAAAAGATAAAATAATTTTTTTCAAAATTTAAATTCCAAGATTGGGCTTTGGGGAAAAAAATCAATAATTTACTTCAAATTCTGTTTCCCAGGCTTAAATTTCTGTATGGTGATGATATCTGCACCCTAAAATAGTACATCTTTCATTTGGCATATCCTTTCAATTGTATTTCTTCTGTAATAAAAATTTCAATAGACTGTAGATGCTAGTAGTCTTTATTTAGAAGATGAGTTTGTATGCTGGCCACTGTCCTAAAAGAGATTGTAGCTGCTACAGCAAAATAAGTCTGTGACAGTGGTGGCTTACAATTTGTCTATGTATCTGGAGAAGAGTGTAGAAGAACATTAATTTGCATGTTTAAAAAAAATAAGTGACTTTACCAAAAATACAAGTTAGAGTATTACAGAGTGATGATGGAGTTAACATCAAAAAGTGAAGAAAAGTAAGGAGGCTAATCACTGAAATTTTCAAAGAATATGGAACACACTGAAGGCGGGACTAAAATTACACTGAACACAGTTGAGGGCAGGACTAAAATTAACAGGCTCACTCTTTCACATTTTAAGAAGACAGCTAGCTCTAGAAAGCAGTTAGTTTGGAAGAAGTAATTTATTTTTTTTAAAGATACTTCCCTAGTTCTGATAGGCAGAGATCTCAACAGTTACCTGAATTTCAAGCCTTTGAAATTTCATCATCAATTTGTAGTGTCCTTTGAGATTTCAGGTGTGATTTATTCATTTTGAACACTTGTTCAGTAGAGTTTAATATTCACCATAAAGTATGTACAATCTACCAAAACCTGGCAATACGCTTGTTCCATAGCGCTGGGTTTTATGGAAGAATTAGTGTATTAGGAATACAAAACAGTTTGAAATCATGGAACAGCAAATCAAACAGCTTGTAAGCAGTAAAGCAAAACATCAGTTTGTTACCTGCATGTGTTCCATTGCTTGCAGTGATGTTTGGAGTCAGAGCCGTTACTAAGGTGCTGCTTTTAAACTTAATGGCAGAAGTGGAAGTTACAGTGCTTTCTGAAGAAGTGTTTTCAGTTTTGCAGTCAGATGGTTGGATAGCTGCTGTCTTGATGGACAATTTTTGTGTGGTGTTTGGAAATGTACAAGTAGTGTTCTTTTCATTTTCTGTGAATGGGAGCAGTGGAAAGGCTATGAGATATTGTTAATTAATTGTCACTCTAATCTAAAAAATCTTCATGGATAACTGAACTATTGCTGCAAAATACAGATAAGTTGATGGTGGATATTATCTGGGTCAAGACAAGGCTGTTTGATGTAAACAAGTAAGAAATGCTACTCATACCAAAACTTACCCATTGTCACATTGAAGGCAGTTAGCCATATCTGTAAATCAAGGAGGTCACAGGAGCAGGTCCATGGGTTTCCAGCTAAAATGATTTTAATCAATTTAAAAGATGATTCTATATGAAAATATTTCAGAAAGTTATACTGTAGATTTAAAACTGTCAGACTTTTCAGAGAAGTAAATACATCTGAGTGTAGCTGAGTAATCATGTTATAGGATAGATTCAACACTGACAGTTGATTTAATCCTGCAAATGCTGCTTTATGGACTGTGCTGACATGATTGTTGCTGATATCCAGAATTATGAGTTTTGTCAAACTACAGAAACTGTTATTATACAGTACAGTAATCATGTTTTCATTCAGATAAAGTTCAGTGAGGTTAATAAAACTTGTGAGAATCTCTTTGTCACTATCTTTTAAAGTTATTTTATTATTTCTGAGGCTTAATTTAGTAACATTTTGGAAAAGCTTAATGGGGATATTAGAGAGGTTCTTTCCAGACTCCTCGCAAATGACCTGTTGAAAAAGAAGAGAATAACAGCAATTAAATATTGTAGGGAGGTCCAGTGATGAAGGTGTCTCAGTGGTGACTACTAAAGGCATGAAAAATCTTTCTTGTATTTTTTAACGCTAGCCCTTTAAAAGAGAAGTTTTACTGCTTTTCATGCAATTTTATTTACATTTTTCTTAATATACACGTGATCTGGTGATACAGAGGAATGAATCCTTCTAGTACATAAAGACTTGAAGTTCTAAATCACTTAGTGCTTAAACTCTGTTATACAAGGGTTTTTATGTGATGATCATCAAAATATAACCAGTTTGCCATACTATTTTGGAATTAGTAGGTCTCGCTGTTTTGGAATTCTGTGTGAAGGTTGTCTGGATAGAAAAAGGATTCCTTTTCCACGTAATCTGGAAAGAAGGTGTCATAAAGGAAGTGGATTCAAGGATGAAAATTAATTCAAATATGCTTTTTCAAATGTTTTGTTTTAAACCAGCTATGTTTACTCTTTAAAGTGTCTTTGGAGCAGATCTTCAACAAAACATTTAGTGTATATTTTTGTTATATGTATAGCCCTTAAATTCATTTTGGTTGCCTAGGTTGAAGTTTAGCATTAGAAGAGTAGATTTCTTTTTATGTGTATGTATGCATCAATGCAGGCTACAGTTTAGTGTCAAGATACTGGAACTGGCTTTAACGGAGATTCTAAGTACTGGGAACAGGTTGATTGCGTTATACCTCTTCCTAAATAAGTACCCTATGTTCAGCTTGTTAACTGCTGTGACCAAATTGAGTCTAGATAGCTTGTTTAAAAACAAATATAGATGGAGTGCATTTTCTACACTGTATATACCCATTGTGTAGTGATTTTTTTGTTTTTCGTGTTTATCTCAAGGGCGGACATGCAATAGATACTGGTCCTGTAGGCAGTGAGTCAGAGCAAATAGTGCAATACCAGTTTTCTCACTTGACTGTTAATCAAGAATTCTTCCTTCCTGTCCATTTGCCAATGAGTACAAAATCCATTAATCTCTGAAAAAAAATCTTTAAAATTTCTTCTGTGCATTTGGAGCTGACTTGGGCAAGTGCTAACTCAAGAAATCTCTCTAACTTGAGCAATAGTTGTGCTTGCCCAAATAAGTGTTGCTTTTTAGGTCTATTCCAAAAAGAGAGAGGAGGCACTCTTCTTGTCTGCAGAAAGATTTGGCTGAGATAGAAAACCATCTCGGATATGTTTCAGTGTTACTCACTCACTCGCAATGACTGCCAGCAGCCAGCTCTCCATTTTGCGGAAAACCATGTCTATGTGCTTCTTTGTCTAGGAATTTTATGTTTACAAAGTGGTTTTTAAAATGCCTTAGCTTCTAGTGTGTCTTTCAAAAATAATAGTAATTTACATACATACAAAACTTACAGTTTGAGAAGTAATGTTGCAGTCAGCAGTGACTGGATTCAAAAACAGTGTTCCAGCCCAGATCACAAGCCAAGGGAGTTTCATGTTTAGTGCCTAGCAAAAAACAACACTTTTGCATACCAAGACCAGAATACCAGTGTCTTCTGTAGTGGTAGTTTATCAAATGTATAGATGTAGTTATTTCAATTATAATTTAATAAATTTTGTTCTACATAGGTATTACAAAATGTAAAATTAAGAGGAGAAACATACAGTATCATAATTAATGCATTCAGCTTTCACTTAATTGACCTAAACCTAAAATCCAGTGAACAGACTATATCGGCAATTAGAAAAGGAATTGATTGGTTAATAGACAACAGTTTCATAAATGGCTAAAATGAACAGGCAGGGATGTACTCATGAATATCCCGGTTAAAGCAATTGTGGGTACTGGAAGACTGTGAGAGGAGTTAACTGCAGAAAGTATTCAGGCTTGCATGTTCACCCCAAGTAATTTCTCCTGTTGCTGCTGACAGAGACAGAATACTGTACTAAATGGATTGTCAGTTTATCCAGTTATGTTTCTCTTATGTTCTTACATAAGCTATTAGGCAGTTTTTGTGAACTTTTAAATAGTATATTGATCTTCTAATCTCTTTCTTATCCGTAATATAATGTATATCGTATGACATAAACTTGTACCTCTGTATTATGAAGGTGTGTAGTTGTTGCTCTGATCTTTGGAACTAAGTAAGCATGGTTCAATCTCTTGTGCTGGAGTTTTTCTACAGATTTGAACTTTATTCTTAGAGAGTCAGGAAAGCTTTTCTGACAAATGGTATTCACTGTGACATTAGCATCTCTCAGAGAAAGTGTCAGTCATCCATCTCCTTTGAATCAGGCATTGTCTGCAAGATCATCTTGAACAGGAATGTTAAACCATCTCTGTCAGATGTTTAATTAGTCCCTGTTTATGCTGGACTTGAATTAAAGTGTTATGTAAAAACATAGATTATTCCATCATTTTTACACTTTTTCTTCAGCGTTTGAAGAGAAAAGGTCATGGACTAAGTGAACCTTACTATCATCTCCTTCCCAGATTTCTATCTTCCAGTTTAAAAAAGACCCGAAATGTAAGGTGCAAGATACTTGTTTAAAATCTTGACCTGTGAAGAGTACTCACTGAATTTAACAAAGAGTGGGGGAAATACATAAGGAAGCTCAATTGCACAAACAATGCTAAAGATAGGCAGCCAGTCAGATTTAAAAAAGCTCCACCAGTCATTAAGAAGAGTACCAGGAGGCCTTTGCTGATCAGTATGGAGTGTATGAGGTCATAGACAAATTGGTCAAGTTTAATTGATTGCTTCTGTACATTGGTGTGTCTGAGGATTGACCTCATTCATCTGACTGAATCAGCCTGGAAACTTACTACTATCTTAGGGGGAAGAAGAAGATAAATACCACTTAGACTGCTCTCAACCGTTGTGCATTTACATTAAATACAAAGAGTCCATAAACCTTTTTGTTAGACACCAGCAGCAGCAGGGACTAGAGGTACTAGAAGCAGCTGCCACTATGGTGTTGTGTTCTATGTTAGGTATTGTTCTTGTCAGTAACGGTACTGGTGGCCTGCATACTTTTTGGAGCCAGTTTGTATATTGGCAGTGGAAAACATGACATAGTTTGAGAACTCCCGATATAAACTATGTTAATAGTTGGTTTTTGTGGCATACTTGGACTTTAACGATATCACTTCCAAGGTGTTCAGAAACAGAAAGGACCTTAACCAGACAATCTAGAAACACAGATTAATAACAGTATTATTGTAGTCTGCAGATTTCAAGAAAAATATGTCTTTAGTAGAGTGGGAAATGTATTAGAATATTATTTTAAATAATATTAAAATATTTAAATGACATTATTTAAAATATTTAAATAATATAAAATATTATTTTAAAAGTTAATCTGTAAATTAATGAATAACAGTCAAGTTGAAAATGAAATTTAATTAAAAAGTTTATCAAAACTTCAAGCAAAAAGTTAAAATATCTGAATGAAGGTGAAAAATCCTGTCTAAAAATTAATTCTACGTATGTCTAAGTTAAAAACACAGTTCCTGTTTTTCACTTTAGTTTCTACTGAAAAGTTAGGGATTTTCTTAGAAATTTAACGTCCTGCATTGTGTGTGTGGGAACCCCTACAATCAGTAGAAGAACAGGAAAGCATCTGTAATTTTAATTGCAGTTTAGCCTTTTACTAGAACTAGACTTCAACAATTGCTGTTTAAAGTAATTGCTTTGGGAAGAAACTGAGCCTGGCAATACATTGGTAATAGCTTGACATTTCCTTGTAATTAGAAGCATTTTCTTAAAAAGTTTTCCTCAGAGAATTTTTGAAGATTTTATCATTTAATAGTCATGTAATTCCCATTATTTTTCTTGCATTTGTAAAGGGAAAGGTAGATTTGAGGAGGTAATAGTGTTTATATAATCAGATAGTCCGCTTTTCAGAGAAGAAACAGACAGTTCCCTGGCTTTCTTCTGAAGTACAATTTACTTAACAACTTGACATGTCCAAGGTTCATAGTAATTCTTGAACTTTTAATGTATCTCAGGATGTGTTTGTTTCCAGTCTAGCAACAAAATTGTACTAGTACTTCTTTGCCTGCATTTTGAAAAGATATGCCAAGTGTCTTACCTTTCTGTTGCTTCTTAGAGGCAGCATATGTACCTGTGTAGATTTTTCAATGTACTGACAAGAAATAATATGTTGCAACAGCACTTTGTGTTCAACCTTTGTACCTGATGAATAAGCAGGCAGTGTAAAAAAAAAAATAATAAACCTAGAAAGTCCTTAGCAAAAGATTGACTAGGTTGAGCAACTTCTTATAATCATCTTGGGCTTAATTGGATCCACAGCCAATAGGGAAGGCTAATAGTAAGTGGTATGCTCAAATGTCAAGTTCCAGATCACATAGGAAGCACAGAAGTAAAATGCCACTGGGAATTTTCAAGCAAATTGGGTTGTAATCAATTAAAGAAATGCTGGAGACAGAAAAAGACTTGCGCATTTTTTTTTTTTATGTTATCAGTCATCAAATGAGGAAAACATCAAGATATTTGCATCCTGAAATAAAGATCTCTTGTAGTTACTTGAATCTGTGTAAATTCATATGTTCTGGAAACATCAGCATCAGAGAAGGTGTAGGGTGTGATATATAAAGCTCATTATTTACAAAAAACTACAAGCACTTAAGGACGTCTGTTATATGGGCTATATTTCAGAAAAAAATTCTAAAAGCAAACTATACTTGCTGTGATTTGAGAGCATGCCTATAGGCGTGTTGAAAAAGTGATTGTATTGATACACAGAAACTGTATCAAATAAATCTTTTTTCTTGCTTTGGTGCTCATTCTGTAAGCCTCATTCTGTCCAATGCACAGCATCAAACTATGAAACAATTCAGTCTCCTCTCATTCTTTATTCTTCTCAAATACGTGGCTGTAGAAACCAGTTTGCTTTACTATCCCTCTTTGATATTATTGCCATTTTGATTTTTTGCATAATATCTCAGAACATTCTGCAACTTTTCCAAGCCTTATCCCCAATGCAGCTTCATCAGTAGTTTTCAAATTACTTGTGGTAATGAATTGTCTTCCTGTGACAGCCATTGCTGATGTTTTTGTTGCCTATTAGAAAACCACTGAGTTTAACCTTCTGTGAAAAGGTTTCTGCCAGAGAAGATGCATCACAGTTAAATCAAACATTTTTAGTCTCAAGGATATACGGACTCACCTTGAAGTATTTGGACGGGAGTCCTTATCATGTAAGGAAAAACAGATTTACCTCTGGTAAAGAGGCTCCTCTGTAATGTGTCCACACACACTTGACATCGGTGGGGCTGGAAAAGCAGGCTTTCTTTCCTTACTCTGCCGTGCATACTTGTAGTAGTCTCAGGTATAGATGAGAAAAATCTCGTAGGGCTTGGAGACACCACTGCCTTCAACGGTGGCAGCTGCTTCCACGTGGTGTTTTGGACCACAGGAGCAAGGTAGCAGGCAATATTCTTCTCTCCCTCCCTAAATGCCCCAGTGATCTCCAGGAGAAGGCACCCTGTTTTTACTTAAAGACAAGCTCCCTATGGTCAGTATTGACAGTCTCTTCAAATGAGTTACATCTTAGTGTAGAGATTTATTCTGGAAATCAGAAACCTTAACATTTTCTTGAATTCTGCATTGCAATTTCTCTGTTTTCGTTCTGTCATGTCTTTAGTTGGGCTTGACTTGAGAGAAACTGTCACTGCTGAGACCTTGCAGGAGCTTTCATAGGCCCAGATTGAGGGATGAGGAGCCTCCAGTAAAGAGGTAACATGAAAGCTCCCTGCCAGCTCCCAGTTCCATGCCTTCCAGAGCATCTTGAACTACTCTCCTAGCTTAAGAGCATGCTTCGCTTAAAAAATTACTCATTTTCAGTACTAAGTGTAACATAATTATCCATTCACAAACTGGTGTACTTAGAGTGGGGGCCTCAGTCTTTGGACTGGGTCTGAACAAGCCGTTTTTTTCTCTCAGGAAAGTCAGTTTGATTTGTTTCATCATCAGGCTTCAAAGCATCTTTGCAGCATGAGTTGCTAACCTGACAGTATTTCTACTTAAGATCCTCAGATTCCTGGAAAGCACAGATATTTCTTGAAGCCAGTTGGAAGACCGGTTACACTCTTTTTAGAGTTCCTCAGAAGTGGTGAAAACTATGAGGAAAGGCTGAGGGAGCTGGAATTGTTTAATGTCTGGAAGAGAAGGCTTAGCAGATACCTTTTCAAAGTAAATATCTGATGGGCAAGAGTAAAGAAAATGATACTGGTCTCTTCTCAGAGATGCACAAGGGCAGGATGAGAGACAATGGCCACAAATCAGAGAACAGGAAATTCCACTTAAATGTAAGAAAAAGCTCTTTCTACTGTCGGAGTGGCCAAACATCGTAACATTTCCCAGGCCCGTTGTGGGGTCTTCATCCTTCAAGATACTCAAAACCTGTCTGAACAAGTCACTGACAGCCTGCTCTAGGTGACCATGCTTTCAGTATTGGAGCTGGACTAGATGACCTTCAGAAGTCCATTCCAACACCAGCTCTACTCTGCTTCTATGAAATTTTCATTATTCTCTTACCCTGAGATTGTCCTCATGCAGTCCCACTGTTTTGCATCATCTTTTAAGTCTGTGGGCATTCTTAGCTGCCATCATTGATCTGATAGTTACACAATTTAAAATTTTAGGCATCTTGCAGCTCAGGAAGAGTTAATGAAAAATAGAAGAAAAATAAATCCTGAAGGAAGATATCTAGCTGATTTTCTCATTCTTAATAGCAGAAGTCACTCTGCAAACAAGCAAACAGTTTAAACAATCTTTTATTAACTGTGAAGGGAAATAAAACTCTTCAGGGTCTCAGGAGTTTTTGTTAGTTTCCTTTAGCTATGTTCTCAAATTATTTGACTCTCTAGCTTTTAGGAATTTCATAGAAATTACTCGATATTACCTGGAACAGTGATAAAAACTCTTTATGCCTTCCTTGAATCTGCTAATACATTTGTTTGTAGCTCACTATAGCTGCAGCGGTAGAGAAGTTTTTATGGTTGCTGCCCATTGATTTCCTAATGAGATTAAAGTCATTAATCAAGAATGTCAGAAATGGCTAATTTCCTAGTTCTTGCATGGTTGAGAATCTCCACACTGCCTAAGACTCTGAAGCCAATCTCATTCTTAAGGAATCCGACAGTTCATTGCTAAAAGTCATCTTACTATCATTATCCAGCATTGTCAAGTCCTGGTGTCTATATAATATATTCTCGTTATGTGCATTCAAAAATCACATACCAGCTTCTTTATTTCACACTGCCTGTTCTTATTCCAGGAATTCACTGATTCAGAGCAACTGAGAGGGAGTAGTATACTTTTGCCAGTGTGGAAGATTGTGTGGGTAGGCAGGGTGGGAGTGTTGGAAAGTACTGTATGAGCACTGTAAGGGCGAAGAATTCTTCATCTTCTGTATTCTGTGGTGTGAATGTTTATATAGCTAATCCGACTCAAAGAAGATTAGATACAAGTAGGTAGCTCCTTTTTTAGAGTCTGTGGACTTTTTGTGTTAAACAATCACTTCAGTGAGGCTGAAGGAGGAGGAGTTTGAAATGAGTGCTTAGAATCAGCATCAACTAGTAAAAGTTACAAAAACATTCTATTTTTACAGCACAGAAAAGTTAATTCAAGGTGTAGAAGAGGATATTGAACGTGAAAAAGTTGTAGCAGAGGACATAGTAAAAGACATGTCACAGGAAAATCAAGCTAAATATATGGAGATGAAGGCTGCAAATGAAAAACTCTCCCAGGTTGGTTTGTCTCATTGTACTTACCTGAAATGTTTCTCAATCTGACTCCATTGGTTCCAGATACAATTTAAATATTAAAGAGCTTGAGAACATAGTAATACAATAAAAAAGCTTCCTAGTACTGTAATTGATTGTAGAAGTGCCTGAAAAATAAATAGAGCAATTGACTAAACCACATACTTTGTCTTTTTGTATGTATTATTTTAAGAACAAATGATGTTCTTAATTTTCCTTTTAAATTTGGGGACTAACATGCAGATTTTTAAAGCCACTCTAGTGCTTAGGTATTTCATCATGTGTCAAAGGCAAGCAAAAGAGAAAAACAATCCCAGCAGTATTTTTCATTCACTTCAGTAGAAAGTTTTCTTCCTGTGTGCAAAAGTGAATCTGACTGGGGGTTTTTTGTTGTTCTTGTTGTATATCTGAATGTATCAGAAAAATGAACTGAGCTTTGTAAAATTTTTGTGACTTCACTAATCCTAATGTTAACAAAACCAGTAAGATTTCTACATTTTCTGGGGTCATCTTAGCTTCAGTCATACAGTCCTAGAAAGTTTCTCTGTACAGTCTGTATGAAGAGATAGGCATCTTTTGAGGCCAGTGCTTCCCAGCTGTCAGGATGAGCTGAATCACTAGTCAGAGCCTGTCTCTTTCTGGACTGTGAAGAAACTGTGGTGACTAGTTTGGGTTTTAAAATCTGGCTTTAAACTTCTGAAGTAAAAGTGATAACTTCCACCCTCAGAACTAATTTTAAGAAAAATAGTGGGAAAAGGGCCAGAAATTTTTTTTTTTCATAGCCCAACTGCAAATAATTGCAATAATAAGGGTTTATTGAAAAAGTTGAATACTGAAAGTAACTGGATATTATATCTGAGTTACTTGGAGAAGCTGGGAACAGTCTTTTAAATTTTTAAGAGCAGCAATGAGATGTTTTACAGCATTTTATAAATACTAAGTTGCAGAACAAAAAAGTAATCTCTTCAAGTAGTGATTTTTACCTTAATTTTGCATTTTTTCCTCTTTAGGAATTGATTGTTCAACAGCAGGAACTGGATGCACTAAATGTAAAGGAGGAGACTCTAAGAGCTGTATGTATGATAACAGGTGGACTCTGTACCAGTCTTCACTGAACTCCAGTCTAAACAATAATACAGTAGAAAAATACCTATAATCTTTTTACTTAAATTTTCGGATACTGTAGGTATCGTATGCTAGAATGGGAAAGAAAAGCTGTTTTCCACCAATAGTTTTTAACCAGTTGTGGGTAAAATTTGTTTTTGCTAGATGTCAAGTGCAAAATTTTTATAGCTGAACTTTTCTAGCTTTAGTTACTCATGTGATTTCAATTTTTTTTTTGTGTGACTTTTGATTGATTTGGAATTACTCTCTGGAGACAAACATGAAATTATCATTCACTTCCTTCTTAAGGATTTGTGAGACCTAATTTTTCAATATGTTTTCAACTTTCAGGATGTGTGAGAATGATTTTCTTGTTCCACATTCCATTTCAAAAGAAACTGGCATTTGAAGCACGAAGTCGGACCTGCTAAGATACTTTTTATGCCACATATATATATAAACACGCAGTTCTAATACACTGTCATATTGCTAGAATGAGGAGAATTTTCTCATATTGGGACTTTCATGGATAAAAGTGTCTGTGAGCTGAAACATAGTCATGCGTATATTCAGAAAGCATAATTTTCAAATACTACTAGACGTTTTTCCAGTCCTTTTGAATAAATACTATATACGGTTTGGGATGCACTAGAAATGATGAAGTAGTAGATCTAGTAAAAAACTTGGCCTAAGGATGAGCTCACAAAATAAGAAGCAGCTGACTGGGATATCCATTCCAGAAAATGCAATATTGAGAATATGGATTATAAAATGTGTTGTTTATGCTGTCTCTGTACTGTTTGTTAAACATAAGCTTCACTTTCAATATGTAGATAAGTGTTACTTAACTGAAGCATAATTTCTGCAATGCTCTCTTGCCATCTGAAAATAGCTAGTAGGTGTTTGCTTCTCCCGACAGGAAATAGCACACTCCCAGGTGAAACAGGAGGCTGTGCAGCTGTATGAAAAGCTCCATGAGCTTGAGGAACGTCGAGATCAAATGATTGCTGAGGATAAGAACATGGAATCTCCACAGGAGGAAAGAGAGAGATTACTAAAGCAGGCAAGAACATAAAATGTTATAATGTAAAAGATTCTCTGAGTCGATATTTTAAGGGATGACAGTATATGAAAGTACTTGGCTTTGAACCTTGCCTTTGTTTGCTCTGTAAGCAGCACAAATAATCTGAAATTAAGAACAGTTAATGAATTGGCTGAATGAGATGTTTCAGGTTCAGCCGAAACAAAATCGGCAGTCAGCTTTTCAGCTGGTTGACTTATTCCAATTAATCACTCATGTTGGTATGGGAAAACTGATCCTATTGAACAGTTCTATAACAAAACTCCAGACAGTATCCTTGTGGGGTACTGAGCAGATGTACTAATCCAGGAACAACGTAGTTTACAAGGGTCTATGCTATGTTATGTAACTATCGATATATGCTATATGGATTATTGGACTGAATGACACTGATAAGTGTGTCTGATTTTTAAATGTGTGTTGAGAAAGCAGAAGAACATTTGGAAGACATAACATATATCACTTCTCTTCAATGAAGAGCCATTGTCAAACAATGTGACAGCAAGTTTGTGATTTCATATGCTGAGTTTCTAGTCCTTTTGTACTGATTTAAGAAATCTTTTTTATTTTCCTTTTTTCATTTGTAGATTTTATTTCATATGTTAAATTAATTGTACTTTTTTTTAGGTTAAGGACGATAGTCAAGAAATAGCAAGCATGGAAAGACAGTGAGTAACTCCATTATACTGTTGCTACAAGTTACATTTAGACCCTAAAGACAGATAGTTGAGTTCCATCACATATTTCTATGGACTTTTCAAACATCAGCACATTTTTGAGCCTGTGCTAGTGTTAACTTTCCACAGAGAACAGAATATATCCTTCTGTTTCAACTAAACAACTTTTATAGTGACATGACGTTTAGATCTGCATAGTAAGATACTTCCTATCCTTATGAAGAAGCCTTGAGAGTATAAATTGGTAATAACAGTGACACAAACTTCTCTAAGGCTAAGGAAGACAGTCATCCATAAGAGATACTGATCTAGGACATCTATGAAGTTCAGCGTACATTATGCTGCAGTTACATTTTGAAAAGTTTGTTTGTTATGCGTTCGTAAAACCTAAGAGTTACAAAATTGCTTACAGAAAGTTCCATTCTAAAGAGTAACAGGGCATTGCTTCTTGATTCTTGGGTACTGGACCTTTCTGAAGATTTACCAGAAACTTTGGTAGATATTATAATAAATAGTAATGTGTTGGAGGTGAACGGGAGATAAAACAGTATAATATTTTTGTGATTTTGAGCCTTTTGATTTTTCTGTCTTTAAAGAAAAATTAGGATAATTTCTGAAATCTCCTAGAAACAATTTTAAATTCTTCTAAGCAGTATTCACAACTGTAATAATTGGTTAAATTTTAATACGTAGTTAACTTTGGCTGGATAATAAGTTGCTTAACAGAATTTTTGGAAGGGAGCAGTAACAGAGAAGTATGTTTGAAATTTTACATCAAAAAGTTTTTAAGCGATTGATTATGTAATACAGTCTTTTTCTTAATGGATTTTAGTGAACACGTAGGTAATTTTTAAGGAATACAGTTCCTTGTAGTTTACCAATTATGTTGTGCCTCTGAAAAGCTGTATAGCAACCAGCAGAGGGACCAGCTGAGTAAGTTAAGAACTACTAATGACTCAACAAAAATATGTTTTTAATAAAAAACAGCGGCAGTACATATATTTAATATATAATAGGGACTAAAGTGATGGCTGCTTACACATACATTTTATAATAGCAGCAATCCTCCTGATACTCTTTTGATTTTGATAAACTTAGGTTTGCTGTTTTTATTCTTGATTTTTGTCTAAAAAAATAAGTAGTTTACAACATATTTTTAACCTTGGCTTTTGTTATCTATTTTTCAGGCTGACAGAAGTAAAAGAGAAAACAAACCATTTTAAAAAGGCCATTCAAAGACTTGATATAGATCTGGAGAATCATCAAGGTAATGTAACTGAAGTTGTAGCAGATTATGCAGAGCTGTATCTGTTCGTATTGTAACACCTATTGTTATGGACATTAGTTGCTTGAAATTTTTAGGCTTATGCAAATACCTGTTATTCCCCATCAGAAGAAGGTTTTGTATCTGGGGGTGCAGGCTTCTCTTTTCAGATTTAAGAAATGAGGAGTACCCACCCTTAAGGCACATTTGTGTTCATATTGAGTAGTAAAACAACCATAAAAAATAATAGTACAGCTATCCGGTTTTCTGCCACAATTTTATTTTTAGGACTACTTGAGGAATATAAGTTTCTCTTACTGGCAGCATTGCAGAACCAACTCAGCTTTAGAAAAGCTTTTATTTATTTTACCTTTTACATGATCTCATACACTGTCAGTGAATGTGGAATTGAGGATATTTAATAATAATGTGTAAAACAGACAGAATTCAGTACTATTTTTTTCTGTGTTTAAACTTCTTGGGTTGATCCTTGCAAGAAGAGTTTGGGAGCTGCTTAGAAGTGGCATTAGCTTAGAAACTTACCTCCAACAAACAGCTGTTGTGGTACATAAACCTAGGTTAGGCTGGGATTTGTCCTAGCCCTGGAAGGTTCTGGAGGAAGTAATGTAGTTCGAGCATGGGCCCTCAACAACTGTGGAAGATTCTCCTTAAAGTGGAAATTCATCCCACAGAAAAACTTCTTCTAATTATAAGGAATCTTGTTTAGATAGGAGTTATATAAATACGTGCATACATTCTGGAAAACTTTGTAACAAGTTGTTTAAATTCTATAGGAATTTATAATTCTATAATATGTTTGTGTTCTTTTTACTTTATACCCTTTCTTGGGTGATCAGTGTAAAATTTAGGTGTAAATTTCTTCAAGGTGAAAAAATATTTCTAAAATTTACCCTAAACAAATATTTCTTGTTTTTTGCGTCACAAAATATTTCATATTTCTCCAGATATTTCATTACTTTTGTGCCAATAAGTTATTAAGACTGTTTTATTAGCTTTCTTGTTTCCAGATAATATCATTGCCAACTTTACTATTCTGCTTTAATTTTTCCTTTTTGCTTGGCTTGCAAATCTTTTTTTTGTATCTTTGGAGAAATGCAGAAGGTAAGAACTGAGTTGCTTTTCGCATTTTATAGTTATGTTTACACACAAAGTCATTCATTGCTGGACTGTATGTCTTTCACTGTTTTAGAAAAAGACCTATGTTGAAGAAGAGGATATAAAGCATATGTAGGAGAAAGCACATGCTCTCTGTCAACATGTCAGGACAGTCAGGATATTCAGAATAAAGTTATGTTGTGGTATACTATAGAGGGAGTTACACCTGTTGGTATATTGTAGAGGGAATAAGGAAGATATTCGTAGGGATTAGCTTTAAGACACAGAAATCTAATCTCCTAAAGCCCTCTTTTCTAGACAGTGGAGAGAGAATCCCAGAGGGCCATTCATACTTCTGCTCTGAATCAGCATCTTGGTCTGTCCTTGAGATTCCTGTCTTCCCTGTCTCCCAAGGCAGCTTACTTTTGGCTAATATTTAAATTGTTTATTACAAGACATTCACAAAACTGCAGTTAAAAAAAAAAATACAACTAAGGATTTCTTTAATGTTTCAGGATAAATATTTTAGTGTTAGAAACATTTTTAAGCAGGAAAACCAAAATAAACAGACCATAAATAGAAATAACTAATTTTAGTCTTCACTTAAGAAAAGCTAAATAAATGAAAAACTGACATACTTTTTATATGTTCCATGTATTAGCAGTTATCTTTAACTGATTAGGCAAAATCAACATTAACTCATAATGGAATAGACTTAACACCTCATAAATTACATGAGAGGCTAAGATATTTATGCAATAAAGCTATATTTTTAAGAAAACTTCTCTGTAAAAACATTTTAAAGATTGTGGTCTTTATTTTATATTTTTTTTTCTTTAAACAGTTGGCAGATCATGTAGCACACTATTTCACAGCTCACTGTAACTAGACTTTTAAAGACTAAAATAGACTGAGTTATTAAGTATTGGGGACTTGCCTTGCAGAGTGAAAGAGAGAGTCCAGCAAGGAACAAAGCCACAGCTGCAAGGAAGCTGAAGCAGAATCACAGTCCCTTAGGGGCCCACAGATGTTCTTATTGTTTGTGTATACTAGATAAAAAGGAAAGCATGGGAGTGTACAAGTAAAAAGACCTGGAGAAATTTGCTTGCTCAGTTATATCTGTATCTACTTCATTCTTTTTCTTTATATTCCTTAAAGTTACAAGGTTATGCTGATAATTAGTCAATGACCAAGACTCAATCAATTAAAAATTGACATGTTTTAAACTTAAAATTATTCTTAGGAGCTGAATTGTGACAAGTGAAACTTGTGACAAGTATATCAGGTCTCCAGCTTCACTAGTACATTTTAATTAAGAGCTATTTATAGTCAGTAGTTGGATTTAAAGATGGAGTGAATTATGTATGGTATGTTATTCGTTACTCCTAATACCTCCATAAAAAAAAAAATAGAAATATTATTTTAAACTTAATTGTAGAAAGCTTTCTGTGGATTTTATTTTCCTGTGCAATTGCTTGTACAGTTCTCCTGTTTATTTCCCTGAGATTGTCACACTGTTACTTACAAGCTGCATATCCTTATGAAAGGCCATTCTGATACATGAAAGTGCCATTGATATGGCCTGTACGTTAAACTGAGCTGCAGAAAGTTTTAAGTAATCATGGTGCCCAAATACACAAAAGCATTTGTTCTGCTATTGAATTTCACCTGACTTCAGAAAAATTCTCTGAACTTCCTCTGTTCAAACCAAGTATTTATCCCGCTCTTATAAAAAATTCTAACTTGTAAAAGATTCTAAAAATTGCATTGAAGCTGATTTATTAAACTAATTATCTTTTTGGTTACTATAAAATTATGTGTGACATAGTCAATTGAAGTGACATTAAATAACATGGGACGAGTCCTGTAGTTTCTAGGCACGTAGAATTTTTATTTTTAAAACTTACTTTTTGCCTACCTAAAGGAGTCCAGGACTGAGACAATATAAAGTTAAATCGATGTTACATCTCTTGCAGGAGAGGAAAATTGGAAATACAAGGAGCTGAAGAAGAGAGAAGAAAGCATGGACAGTAAGTTATCTAACATATTTTAATTAGGCCTAACTCTACTAAAATACAGCTTTCTTGTATTGTTAACACTCAGTTAATTTAGAGCTGAAAAGAACTGATGTCCTGATCTTTGCATGAAGTTTCTGGGATCTACCTCAGGACAGAATAATTGATATCTTGGGATTTATAGGACAGTTACAAATGTTTGGAACATCTTTTAAGGCTTTTCATCAAGTATTAAAGGTATTAGGAACACAGCTGTATTTTATGAAGTCAAGGCTGAAATTAATCTTAAAATTAATTTAAATGGAAGGTACATAGAACCAGCTGATCAGGTCTCATTAAAAGCAGAACTTCAAAATGGACAAGCATAGACATTGCATAATTCTTTAAAATTAAGGCTTCTTATATCTGTTTATTCAAGATGAATGCTACTAAAGCTTTCTTCTATATTAAAAGGTTCTAACGTTGTAGAGACTTCAGCAGCATCTAACAGGACGAAAACAGAACTGTTTTTAAAATACACCCTGTTGCTAGTATACTGTAGTAGGCAGCTTACAAAAAAAGTTGGTCTGTTACTCAGCAAAAGGGGAAAATGATCAATAAATAATGCCATGAAGGCCAAAGTATATAAAATATTTTTGTAACAGTGTTCTCCAAAAATGTTAAATATAATTTATGGCTAGCATGATACTGAAAGAAGGGTCTCAGGATAATAAGGAAAGATGGATAAGAGCATACTTACAGAGTTTCTGCATTTTTGAATTACCTAATTTCCTGAGAAGCAGAAGGGGAAAAGCTCACTTGATCTTGATCTTGATTTTTGGGATGAATATAGACTGCAGAATGGGGGCCCTGTGATCCTTCTGACTTTTTGGATTTTGATTCTGCTTCCACCCTTCTTCAGGAGATGTTGATGCAGTTCCAGAGCTGTTTGACATTAACTGAGAGGTCTGGGGGAACATACAGGAGTGTTAAAGATGGGAAAAGAGCAAATATGGGCCCTGTCTTGAAGAAGACGAGATAGGGAAGTATAGACCAGTCAGCATAGTATCAATTTCCAGAAAGACTGTGGAAAAAATAAGCAGCAAACAATTTGTAAACATTACAGAAACAGGAGTATGGATAACACTATTATTGA
Organism: Ardeotis arabs; assembly: GCA_011801015.1. Lineage (NCBI taxonomy): Eukaryota > Metazoa > Chordata > Aves > Otidiformes > Otididae > Ardeotis > Ardeotis arabs. Next base: position 119,180 of record JAAGAY010001872.1, read on the forward strand.
TTTTTCAAGAACAAACAACTAATTTCCTTCTTTGAGAGAAAAATATTGCAGAATAAGGGAGGAGCAGCAGATCATGTGTACTTTAACTTCAGTACATCTACTGCTGCTGTTTGTGGTGTTCTTAGAAGCAAACAAGGGCAGTATTTTCCATTCTTTCCAAATGCACATTATACTGTGCATTTGATTGTAAAATTATTAATCACGAAGGATTTACTGCCAAGATGGAAGGATGTATTAAGGATGTATTAAGCAGAGTTTTGCAGTGTGTTGGGATGTTCAGCTTAGTCAAGGTTTTTATTAATGACAGCAGAGAGAGCAAATACATTGTTTCACAGAAAATGCTACGTTGGAAAAGCTGAAATAATGTTGGAGTACAGGGTTAGAATTAAAATACTTACGGCAGATTAGACATGAAGTACAAAAAGTTCAAAAAGTATTAAGTGTTAGTTTATACATGTAGGCAGAGTCATTAACGGCAAAAATAGAGAATCGGGAGCAGTGCGTTAGGCACAGCTCTGTGGTATGGCTCAGAGTTACAGCGAAAGACAAAGTGAACATCGCTCAGCTGTATCACACTAACATGGAAGAGAAAATATCACAGCTGTAGGTATACACAGGAGTGCCATTTGTCAGATAGGTATAATTCTTAGGTCTTAATTACACTGTTTCAGGCTCAGTTTTATAAAATTATGTATTTGTGGAGGTGCAGTGCTTTGGCTTTTTTCTTGTTTCATATTTATGAATATGTGAGAATGCTTTTCTTTCATGAAGGTTCTTTTATTTCACTCCTCTGCCTTCCCTGCGCATGTGCGTTGCAAAATTCAATATCCTCATTGCCTACAGCTTCCTTGGAAGGAAATAAATATATCAGGATATTGCAGTCAATTTGTTTCAGACCTCTTACAAAGATGCATCAAAGTCCATGGAATCATCCGTTACATTGAACAGAAGTGGCTTAGACCCGCACAAGAGCCACATGTTAATGAAGCCTTTGCTCACCGCTGGAGCACTGAACAGTTAAATGTGATTGAAAATTTTGTGTTAGGTTATCCAAGTGATTCCCTTTGTAAAAATTACCCCCTTATTTTTTTTAAACATAAAAGGAAAGAACAACTTACATTTTTTTAAACCGAAAACATTAAGCGAGAATTTCAATACTGTTACTTTCCTTGCTGCCTTTCCCATAGCTCTCTTGTGCTCAGATATTTTCTTAGTGTAGAAATTCCCTTCTGTATTTCACAGCAACAGATGGTATGAAATACCCAGTAAGTGCCCTTTTGAGGAAGTAGCTCTTTTTGGAGCTGTCATTGTTGCTTCTCTTATCAAAGTATAATTGTGCTCTCTTTAAGATAAAACAGAGAAGTTAATTCTGAAGGAAGAGAACATCACAGAGAGCAAATAAAACTTCCCTTTCTAGGAACAGCTTTGTTTGCACTCCAGGTAGTGGAGAAAACCAGACCTGGCCATGGTCTTATTCAGCAATTGGGATTTGATGAGCTTGTTTCAGTTGCAAGCTGTTTAAGCTTTGGTTTTAACTATGTTTCTGGTTGCTAGTTCACAGCAGCGTTGGCAAAAGGTAAACCTTCTTATGTTCTTGCCAAGTACTGTTCTCTGCAGTTACTAGTCAGTGTCAGGTGGACCGAAACTTTATTTCAACTTTTTGAGCCAACAGAATCTGCATCAGTAGTCATTATTTCTAGCAATCAGCTGTGCACATTACAAATGTGTTTCTAATGCTGTTCATTTACCTCTAAGAATTCCAAGTGTTTTTCATCCTGAAATCTCTGCCTCAGAGATGGTCTTTGTGCTACCTTAGTACTGACCCCTGACTCCAGTAATTCACATTTTCCACTCTAAAAGTTTTAGCAGCTGTACTCAGTGAGGTGTCTCTTAACTCTTTCGTGGGCAGCATTGCAGATGATGCCAGGTATTATGATAGTTTTCTTATCCATAAATGTTTTATTAGTAAAGAATTTTTAAATGGTATTTTTAAAAAATCCTAGATGCTCTGCGATCCACAATTCTCTAGTAAGTCCTCATCCCTTCAGGATTTGTCAGTGTTCCCATTAGGTAGTTCTTCTTATCTTCTTTCTCTCTTCCCAGATAATCCATCTTGAATTTACTGTTACCTAATTCTTCTTGCTCAAACAAGCACTTCTCTTTTTCATCCAGCTAGAAAGTTTGCAAACTCTTACTTTTCCTCACTACTGCTGTGTATATAAGCCGTGTTTCAGGAGAAGAACCCAGCAGGAAAGGGATGATCATAATTTACAGACCTAGGTGGCATCTTGATCGACCTCTGACTTTCATGTGATGTCTCCAGCACCTTTATTTCAGTATGTCTATCATGAGAAATACAATGTAGTATGCCTAGGACACAAATACAGAGTACATACCACCATTACAACTATCTTGTCAGATTCAGGTGGACACTCCTAGAATGGATGTAAATTAGCGGTAGCAAAGGGATGTCATACTGAAAGATAATACCAGGTGAATATTGGTCTCAGGTCTTTAGCAGTGTTTGGCATTTAGAGATCATGAAGCCACCTATTTTCTTTATTTAGTAGCCCATTTGGATAACTTTTGGAAAAATGAAGACCAGCAGCTGCAGGGACAAGCATTCAGAGGGTATCAGAAATGATGCTGATGAAACTCCTTTCCCATTGGGCGGTAACCCTTACCTAAACAGTATCCAAGGAGGTGATGACCTCGTGTCATTAGTCAGTCAAATACATGTCTCTAGAAAAATTGTGCTCTTTTTCATTCCAACCCGTAAGTTAACAAGTTTCAAGTTACCACCCGCCTCTAAAATAAACTATTACTCTTAAAGTAACTTGTCTGAAATTGTACAATTTATCAATTTAATACAAAATTTTGACTGGAAACGACAAGGACTTGTGCTGTACTTATGCAAACGGCAGTCTTCTTTATCGTCTTTGTTGATCTCTAGGTTTTCTTGAGACATTTGAAGAGGTGAAGAATCAGGAATTGGAACGAAAGGTCCAAATAGAGGCAAACATTGTTGCACTCCTGGAGCGCTCAAGCAGGGTAAGTACATTTCCCTCCTTCTGTGGCAAGCTAGGTGTTTAGAAGCACAGAACAGGTCCTGTTAGGGATAAGAAGAAAGGTGGTTTTTATACATTATCCAGTCAGTATCTGCATAGTAATCTCTCAAGAGGATTAAACATTAAACCATGTACTGCTGTATGTTAAAAAAAAAAAAATCAGTTTAGTTTCTCTTCATTTCTGGGAAAGGAGTTTTGAACATTAGATAATCTTGTGACCAGAATCAAATAAATGTTTGCACAATTGCTGTAACTCATCATCATTGTGATAAAGAACATTATTCCATGCATGATAAACATTTCAGAGTACTGCAAATAAAACTACTGCAATATTTTGTTTACCTAAAATCTGCAAATCTCGATCCATGGTTATTCTGTCACTACTATTAAGTAACTGGACAATGTTCCAGTCATCTCCCTGATCTACTAAAATTATGTTGGGAATACCCTGATGGGTCATATTTAATGTAAACCCTTTAGAAATCGTTCCCATTTGTAGCCTGACAATTTTTTGCACTTTGAAAACATTTTTTCTTTTAACATTTTTGGTTCCTATGGATTTTTTTGTCTTATAGAAGTCTTTCAGCTGAATAATACTTTGGTTATATCGTCCCTTCAGTTGTCTTCTAACTCTTTTGGTGTGGGATACCGTAAGGTATATTTCAGGCAATGACACTTACTTTAAAAGAAATCAATATGGCAATACAGTTTACACTTGCTCCATTTTTGTTTCATCTTCAGTCTCCTGTCAATACATCTTTTATCAAAAGTTGGCAGAATGAAAATCGTTCACATTTCAATCAATTCTGATTATTTCCAGTATTTTCAGTCTTTGTAGTAGAAAAGGTAAATAATAGAGAATGTAACAGGACAGGAGATTTTTTCACTTGTCCAGTTATGATTTGTTGTTTCAAAGATACAGCATGTTCTCATTATTCCTATTGGTAAACACACAGAATGTGAATCGTATGAAACAAATTTCATCTGTTACCAATCAAGAGCTGAAGATTATGCAGGAAGACCTCACTTTCAAATCAAATGAAATGCAGAAATCACAGAGCACTGCTAAGAATCTGGTTACAGGTGAGATGAGCAATAAATTTTCAAATTCATTCCTTAAAAAAATTAAAATTACCTGAGTTGTTACAATAATAACAAGTACAAGAGCAGTGATCTCCAAATATAAAGTAAAGGGGCAAGCTGACAAATTGAAACTCTTGTGGGTAACATTTATATTCCTCAGGAATACTTTCCTTACTATTATAAATAGATGAGCAGCTTACCTCCACAGATATACATTAAACAGATGTATTTTAATACAGGGGTACAAAGTTCTTTGAGCTGGAAGTTTGACTTTACTAATATTTACCTCAAAATAAACATTTTTCACAATCTTAAAGTAGTGTTTAATAAATTGAAATAGAGACTTCCATACTTATACCATTTGTATTATTTGTAAATGTAGCTCTTAGTATCACTTATGATTTGTGCTTATCTAAAGGGGTACGTAGCATGGGAGAATAACTGGCAACAGCAGTGAATAGCTCTCAAATTCTCAGGCTTTGATTCTGCAAAGTGAATATTCATTTTGACTTCATTTTGGAAATACTCAAATACTTAAAACTATGTGTAAGAATCTGCAGTATCTTGCCTATAATTTCAAAAAGCAGACAGTATTTTTCTTTCATTTCCGTAACAAGTATCTATTTAGTTCTTTATTTGTACTGTTTATAGTGGAATTGTTCTCATAATTCTAAGCCTTTGCCAATATCATTATTGGTTCAGCAAGCCTTTCCTTGTTTGTTTGGCTGAAAGGAAAGGGCAGGAATTAAGAACCATAAATCATTTTATTAGAAGGCTATTACGTGCTGTACTTGGTAGTAATTTTCAAAACAGGAGCCTGTGTTGTATCTTCAAAGTAGTTATGTGCAAATAAGAAGTTGTTATGCACAAAATGTTACAGAAATTGATTGTTCTGTTGTGTGTTTGAAAATTTAGTGTTCGCTCGTCTGCAAATGCTCATTTTGCAGTTCTAGCGTAGTTTAAAAAGTTGGGCTGTACACTTCAAATGTAACTTTTTGTTCTTTCATGTAAGCATCAATTCTTACTACTTTACAATGTGAGGATGTTCCAGAAGCACACAGTGCTGTAGAGACCTTATTGAAAGACATATTTCTTTCTTCACAAGGGGAGAGAAGGAAGTTACAGTACATAATTTTCAGCAGATCATTTAAATGATTCATAAATAAATTTCTGAAAGCAAGGAGTCACAGATACTGTAACAAACAACTTCAGATTCTTTAAAAATACAGTAAATGTTCTGTTTGCGCAGTTAAAGTTCTCTATAACCTTTGAATTATAGCACAGTCATCTTCAAGATTCTTTTGTTGCAATTAAAATCTGGATTTCCATTTTTTCTTGCTGTAGCAAAGATATAAAAAGTCCACCAGCAGAACTCTTAAAAAAAAAAAAGAAAAAGAAAAAAAAAGAAAAGGAAACTATGAAGAGTAAACAAAAGTGCTGATGGCATAGTTTCCCAAAAACATTTCCCTGGGTCACTGTAGTTTGGTCTGAGAGTTTACTACTGTGTACACACTGCCTGCTAGATGCTGCAACTTCATGGCGTATCAGAAGGAACTGGGCTGCATCCTCTTCCTGTCTCTTCCCCTAGAGAAGTTTTGAGGTTTTCTAGTTTTGAGGTTTTTTATTGAGGTTATTGCTGGATAAGGATAAAAGTTTCTTCCCTTTTCTCCAGAAAATGTGAATGAGTAGGAATAGCACATTGCTATATTGCTATAAATAACAAAATATAGATATTAGAACAACTATATTAAAAGCAAAAATGCTGTGAATGGGCCTAAGTAAATCCTTAAGAAAATCTAAAGTTCTTTTCTAGTATTTCTTCCCAGTTGAATTACTTTTATTTTGTAATTCAATTTTTTGCTGATTTTATTGTTAAAGCCCTAATTTACTGAGGTCCTTAAGCATTTATCTGTCTTTAAACCACAGAGCCATAGGAACAAGAGAAGTAGAACTGTGATCTGTTCAGTGATGTTTTAGGATCTGACATCAACCAATACCAAGTACTTCAAAGTGAAATTCTGGGCAGTTTTGAAATTTCTAGACACAGGGAAAGTGTTTTCTTAAGCCCTTTAGGGTGGAAGGCAGCATAAACATTGAATCACAGACATGCAATGCAGTTATAAACCTTTTATTTTTAAACCCTTCTTTTTACCAGTATGGAAATTTTGCATATTTATATAAATGCACTTGGCACATACAGGACTCTTTCAGTCTTACCTTGTGGAAGTGTATTCCTCAGGATAATTGCATACTGTGCACAAAAATCTTGGCTTGTCATTTTTTTTTATTTTGAAGTTCCTAACAAAATCACAAAAGCACTCTGGAATAAGCCAGAAATGTTAATTAGAAAGAATATTTCACTCTAAAAATTGAGTATATGGCATGGATACACAAGAGGAGAGATGGGTACCAAAATCTTGCTTTGACAAGATTTCAATCAGTTGAGATTCTCCCAAATAATTCCGCTAAGGGAACCATACCCACGGTTTTTTGAAAGGTGAACTCTGTCCCTGTCACTCCCTTCTGCCATACTGCCTTGGTTAAGCTCGGGGGAAAATTTCCTACCCTTTTTCCAGGTGATCAGCACAAACCTGAGTACGTGAGCGAAATATACGGTCTATGCTGACAGATGTGTCTTTGTGCTATCTCATCTCTCCCAATAGCCCACTTTGCTTGATATTTTAAAATGTAGAAAAAACCCTCCATTATTTGTATCATTCTTCTGAGTTAGATAGAACTCTGAAACTCAAGATTACATAGCCATGTGTTTATTCCAAAACATGAAGAAAATGTAATGACAAGGCTGCAGCTCAGAAAACCATCCAAAACAAGTCTAGCCACATCTAGTCCTTCCACACTCGGAGTGAGTAACTTATCCCCACACTGGATCAAAATGTACTTTTTTGTGTGTGTATCTTTATTGTATGCTCTCTTAAGCATCTCGTCTCTGAACAGTTTCAGTCTATACATCTCTCTTCATATAAGAATCCATCCATACTTCTATCTCCTTTAATTAGCGGTATCACTGTTGTTTCTTTTTAATGGCTTGTCAGAAGTAAATGGTGTATATTGTAGCACGTGCTCATTTTGTAAGCTATGACAGTTCTTATTCTGTGGAGATATGGAACTGTTTTCCTGTACAGAGCAAATGTTTAAAGCAAATTTGGCTGTTTACTCTCATAAAACTAAGTCTTATCATATACAAGCAACATAGATAAAAACAACATGATTCTAAAAAACTAACAAAATTTTTTTTTTAATTGTCTGCATTATTGCAGTCAACTTTTTGTAAGGTGTCACCACTGCTTTAAGACTTGAAGTTGACTGATGCTATAAACAACTTTAACAATAGAAATACCACACTGTGATATAGAAAATCTCTGTATTTTCATTACTCTTCACTTAACGAGTATAATACAGTAATTGTAATGTAGGAATAGGAATCTGACTTACAGGATGATTATGAAGCTCAAATTTTTTTCTTTCATTCATATTAACATTCCCATGAATATGAAATCAGAAAGATATGCAGGAGCTGTTTGTATTGCTTACGTATAGCATAAACCTTTATATAGGGGGCAATGTGTTATGAAATAAAAAGTACTGGTAATTTGACATGGTGTATCTGGTGATCTAGAGAGTCAAAAACTGCAGATGGACCTACAGAAGATGGAACTCTTGGAGGGCAAGATGGTTGATGAACTGGCTTCTCTTAAAGACAAAATTGAAGAAACTAAGATGGAGTTGGAGGTCTATAAAAATTTGCCAGCTCTTAAAGCATCAGGAGAAGAGAAGAAAACGGTAACAGAAGGAATGAAATCTTGGATTATACAATTTGTGTGGTTTTGAGCACGTAGTGGAGGGGGATCCAGGTCTGTGACTGGGAATCCTGACTGATAACTGAAAACTGGGCTTGCACGCTAGTGCAAATGAATCCAAATGCGTCTCTGCTTATATATGTGACTTATTAACTGGGCACATGTAGCAGGCTATCAGCTGGATACCTTTTGATAACTTCCTTCTACAAAATTTCACATTTATTTTAGTGTTCATTGGAACTTTACTACTACCCGTAAGTTTGAATTTAGCAATCTAACCACAGAACTCAAACGAAAAATAAATATCTATCCTACATGTATTTGCTCTAAGACAAACTCCATCTGGAGCACTTCCCATTTCACCTGTCATAGATTTCCTACAAATTCTTAACATCAGCATTACCACTTGTGCTGATATATTATGGTCTAAGCCTACAACTTGGCCATAACTGTTGAATATTATCTTTAGGATAGAGCATGCATTGCTAGAGAAAAGCCTTATGAGTTCTTTATGCATATAATCTTATTCTGAAGGGAAGAAAAAGTAGTATCTTGAAAGCTGAATTAAAATAATTTATCTGCAGCCCAGAGCATATTAACTCATCTGTTAATCAGTTTGTGTTGTTTTCTTCTGACTAGAAACTCCAGGATGACAAAGAGAAATTAACAAAACGTAACCATGCTTTCAAGAAAATAATGGAGCACTTGAATACAGAGTATGAGACACTAAAGAGAGAGCTGCAAGAGAATGAGACACATTCTCAGGTATAGCCTAAGCTGCGTATCTCTTCTGTTGTTCCTATCACAGTTTCAGTTTTCTCATACATGTGAAATGTTGTGTGGATGGAACCAGTTTATTCATTCTCAGGGAGTTTTCAAAGTTATGTGTTCTAAATGCATAGCCATATTTTCCGTTTTCAAACAAAAGTTAGTATCATGCCAGTAAATTTCTTTTAAGCTTTGGATTTCTAAGTTACTAGGCAGAGGTCTTTCTGAGCTTAAAAATTGTGCAATGTGTTTGTACTAATCTTGCTCAGAACTTTCCCCCTTTTGCTTTTCCTTTCCTTGAGGAATTCTGAGGACCAACTTACTAAAAAACTACAGGAAAAAACATCAATATTAATTAGATAAGATCTCTTTTGCTTTTAAGGTTATGGTGGTAAGTTTTTTCTTGCACCCTGTAATATTAATTACATTTCCCTTTTTCTAGTCCTTCTGCTTCTTGCAGATTACTGAAGTTTTACTATTTGTTCAGAGTTCTTTAAACCCAAGGAACTTTGGTATATGAGTATATTTACCTTTACATTTCAAAAGTGAATCAGGAAAGAAGATGTTTATAAACTCTTGAGCAGCTTTGATTCTTCCATTATAAACATGATAAATTCCTGTCATTTTTGCAACAGGATTTTACTGACATAGAAGTTTGAGTGCACAGAAGGAAAATGGATAACCTCAAAATAAGCTGAAAAATAGATCGTCTCTGCATTTCACTGATTTTTACTGATTCCGGTTGTTGAGGTCTTTGTCCTTTAGAACTGTAATTTCTAATTCAATTAAAAGCTGAAGGTGATATTTGTACATGTTTAAGTTAAGTTTATTCGGAGTGATCTTTATGGAGTGGATGAGAGGGCATAGATCTAAATGAGGAGATACACGTATGCATTTATAGCATATGGTCATTGTGGGCTAACTGTAGATATAAATCACCAAGCTGCATGCCAAAGTCTGCAAGACTTCAGATATTGTATATTTTTTATGCCAAGATCAGATTCTTAGTGCTAGATATTATGTAAATCACAAATTGATATCCAGACAGGGTTAAGATACTTGCATAATGATGTTACAATGTAGTTGTACAGCATTTCTTCAGCTCATTAATCTGTGGCAATTCTGTTTCAATGTGTGCAAAAAGGATTTATTTCTTTGCTTTTTATGTGTAAATGTCGTGAGGGTGAATAAAGGTATATCTTAAAATAGCTGATTAGCTGACATGCATCAAGCATTTTGAAGTACAAATACCATTTACCTATCTTGAGGATTTGGGTGATTTTGCAAGCAGTCAGATGTATGAGTTGTGGCATTCAAGGATTTACCATTAAAATGCGCTGACTATTTCCTTTGGTTTATATCATACAGTATTTTAAACCTAGGCTCCTTTACCAACTGTATTGCATGTAACAACATCTACAAAGGGGAAAATAAAAATTATAATTGGTCAGAAATATTGTATCTTGGAAGTAAATGACTGCCATGTTTACTGTGAACTAGATAACTGATTCTTCACTGTAAGATTTATTTTGAGTAACATAGCAACTATTTTCATGGCTTCTACCTCAAGAATAAGCTTTTAAGTAAAATGTTGCAATGTTTTTCTAGTTTATTACCTTTGTCGCCACTGAAAGTTCAGTCTCAGAATGATTTTCAGTTTTTGCGTTTAAAAATAACATCTGCATATCTTGAAATGCAGAGCCTTGAACAGTAGCATCAGAAAAACAAATATTATAAAATTGTATTGTAAGGAAGCAGCCATCGATATAATGTCCACATTAGTTTCCTGTTGATGCTGAAAGTATTGAAGAAGTGCCAGCACTTAACCCACACTCCTACAATCTTCTCGCTGCAGCTCTGTTCTTATCACAGCTTCTGGCATCAGACAGGAAACTTAACTATGGAAGTAAGGAAGTTTCTTCTGTATAGCTCAAAGTCCAAGACAGTGTCAGGAAATATTGTATCTTTGGTGATTTTAGATCTTAGTGATTTTAAGAAAAGATCATTTAAATGATACAAAGTATAATGAGAATTAGCATCTCCCTGCAGCATTCACCTTTTTACTTGTCTTACTTATTCTTTTCCCTATGTGACAGGTCTTGAATTCTGAACTGTTTTTTTCCATCCACCACTGCAGTTGTATGCAGTGCTTTTATGTAAATAGATGTATGAAGTGCTAAATTATATACAGGTTAATCATTGGCAGCTTTAAAAATCATTTTGCCATTGTTTCTAATTTCTGTGGGGTTTTGGTGACATTACTTTGATCTTATCAGGCGATAGAGTACAAGGTATTGATACAACATTTCTGGGAGATTGTTTGTATAAAGTACATGTGTAATAATTATCATTTTCATTTTTGGCTCCTTTTGTGTTTTCAGCTTACAAATTTGGAGAGGAAATGGCAGCACCATGAGCAAAATAACTTTATGATGAAGGAATGTATCCTTTTCTTTAAGAAATAAGGTAAAATTCACACAATGTATTAATTGAGGAAGAAGTCTGTTTCCTCCAGCAGAATAAGACAGGACAGAATGGAGTGCAGGAGACAGGGGAGGAGGGGAAAGGCGATGCTTTGTGAAAGTCTGGTTAGCTGATAGGTATTATATATAGCAAAATTTGCATCTGTTTTCTGATACGATTTTACGGGGTCCTAAAGTGTAAGATTTGTCTTGCAGTCTGGAGTTTTTCCTGTTGGGTTGATTTTACCAGTAGGTTTCATATGAAGAGCAGCCTCATATCTGTCCAGTCTTACCTGAAATGATCCAGCAAGTGTAGCATTGTTTAAAAATCTGTATAGCATGGTGACTTTGGAGGGTATTTTGCAGTTTTAAAACACCATAAATATCAATGAAGAAGAAGTAAACAACAAATTGTATGTATTTAATGTATTTCTTATCAAATAAAAGAGAAATTGCTTATTATGGGGGGGGGAAACGTAAATGTGTTAAGATATGAGAAGGAGATGCTTCAGCTGCAAAACGGGCTAGAATGGAAGAACTGCCTTATAGTTCTCTCATTATGTGATGCTAATTAAAGAATTACATTCCACTAATCATATAAGACCTTGCAAAACATCAGCAAAATCTTATTTGCTGCAGGTGACTTTCATAAGGTAGTTTCTGAAATCAGCAAAAGCACTGAAAGTTTTTTAATTAGAATTGATGATTCTCCTTATCTTCTACTATCCTCCATAGTTACTGTAGAGATCTAAGTAGGGTATAGTTGCACTTTTATTTTATATCCTAGGGACTTTGGATTCACTGCAGTAAATTAGCATATTAAAAATTACTTAGGAAACAGAAAATCTGAAATCTCAAAGATGCATAGAATCGCTGTTGTATGATTGTAGTACAAATGTAATTGTTAAAAGTAACAGCAAAACTAGACAGTATCATCCACTGTTGTGCTGGACGATGGGCATTGCTACATGTCTCAGAAAATGGCACAAGAATATATTTCAGGCAATTCTGTAAAAACCTAGCCATCAGGGAAAAATCATGATAATAATATAGGATCTACGTATAACGATATTTTTTCATATTCCAAATATCCCATTTCTCATATCTGATAAGTGCTTTAATTCTTAGAAAAAATCTGAAAAAATCTTGGACAACGTAATGTAATTGGAGCCACCTCCTCTATGAAGAAGGCTCTGCAGAAATATTTTATTAAAGCAAGAATCTTCGATCCTATTTTTTCTAACAGAAAAAACTCTAGAACAAACCAAGATAAAAAGTTGATCGGGACAGTAAAAGCGCCTCCTAACATGCTACAGTGTTTTATCCAAGTGCAGACCCTTATACAGAGTTTTATGTCTGCGTGGGCTGGTGGAAAGAAAGGTCCTGCTTTCTTGGACTGGTACTTCTGTAGCCAAAGTTCCAAAGTGCCAGACTGTGTGGCTGTAAATAGTTGAGTCCCTTGAACCTGTTTTGTTTGCAGTGTAGCACTGGGCAGAGTTTTCTGTGAGGCACTGTTGTCACATATACATATGTAAAAACAAAACTGACTCAGATGGCAGCTAGGAAATTGGTGTTAATCTTTTAGACCCAATTTAAGTTTTTTCCATTATTTACAACCCTTCACATTTTTCACAGAAAGAAAGTTACTGTATTGTGGGTCCCCTAGGATCCCTAATTCTGCTAATATTTGTACTGGCAGTTTGTTTCCTTAATTCTTTTAATCAGTCATAGCAACAAAAAGTCAGGAGAGTGACTACCAGCCAATAATGAAGAACGTGAGAAACCTGGTCACAGAATACAACAAAGCTCTCATAGAAGCTTTACAGAACACCAAGAACTGAACCCAGGCACTTCCTTCCTGCCCCAGTGGACCAACAATGAGAGATGTGCACAGGCAGCATGGAAAGCTGGACTACTAAGCTCACTCGTTCACCACTACAGTGACAGATATTCTTAAAAATATTTTTCCAAGTTTTTAGAAGTTACAGGTTTTAATAATACCTCTTCTTTTGCCACATTTAAAAATTTTAGAAATAAATTCTGAATTTTAGAAACTTGTAGAAAGAAAAAGTAAATACTGCACAATGAGTGTAAAATCATCAGAACATTTTACTGAGGCCCGTTGCTGGATTGCATCTCAAATGTGAAACTTCAGTCTGCTCTACACAGTGACTCTCTAATTGTCTTGTAGTCCTGCTCCTGCCAAACAGAATAGGAGTTTTCCCTGAATAAGGACTGCTTGACAGACTATCATACGCATTGTCTTAAATGAAGTGTATCATAAGATAAATGGTAATATCAGCATACTATCCCTATTTAAATAGCAATTTATAACAACTAAGGAAAACATCTAATGATGACAAGCATCCTTTTCAGTCAGAATTTCTTCATAGTGTAAGGTCTTATAATAAAAACAAATGTACTTTGGATCTGTCAGCAAATTTTTGTTACCCAATGGACAACTGACGTGCTTCCTTATTTTATATTTTTTAATGTAATTATAAGGAGAGAACTGTGATAAAAAGTAATGAAACATAGCTAGTACTGAGCTTGTACAGAGCATTTTACTTTTGTAATATTCACCAATAAAGGAAATAACAGGGAAAATTATTTGTATTTTCTGCAATGTTTTTTCTCTCAGCTCAAGGCTGAGAGCTTTTGTCTCAGCACAGGCTCAAGCTGCAGTGTCATATGCAACCTCTACTCTGCCAAAAATACATAGAAAAAGATTCAACATAGAAGAAAAACAGGACTGGTACAGAAATAACAATGTGCTTTATAATACAGAAATTTCAGAAAAAGTTTATATCAAATTTCCATTTATGTACTTTCCTCACATTCTACATGTAATGTAATTATAACCTATCTGTTGATAATATCCTCCACCTGGTACCTTGTAAGCTAGTCCTGATCAAAGAGAAAAAAGCACAGTTGACTGTAGATAGGAATCTTAGCCAGACAGCAATCTAGCCCATTACAAAAAATAATATAAAACAGTGGGGTCTGGATTTCAGTTGTTCTGCTCTCTTAGAAAAGTTTTTCAAAAAAGAATGAAATTATATGCTGCATTTTATAGAACTGGAGTAGACAAATAATTAAAAAATGAGCTGAGTCCATTAAAATAGAAGTTCTGTATTTTTGTCACTAAATTTCTCCAAATCTGTGATTGTCATTTTAAGTACAAAGAGGTATGTAAAAGAAAAGTATTTAAGATTCTTGCAGAAAGCACTGTGTTTCCAAATTGAGCACAGTAAATTCTATTGCTCTGTATATTTATGTCTGTATAATATTTAGAGATAATGGAACAGGATTTCTATAAACCAAGGACTGTTATCTAGGGGAAATTCCCACTAATGTCTCTTCCTTCCTGTCCAAGTTTCAGCTGTTCCAGAGAGAGACCATTATTTGCTGAGATAAAGTTGAAGTCTAATATTCTCGCCAATCAAACCATCAGCCAGAGAGATCGCCTCCTGAATTCCACATGTGCTACAATAACATATTTTAATGAACAATGGAAAAAAGCTGCAGACTGAGTAAACACACTGCTTTAAATTCGCTTTCACTCAGGGCAGGGGATGGTTTTATTCCTTGGTAGTGATTCTGTAAGGTAGCATGGTAAAATTTACAGATTTTCCTTGTGTTCCCCAGGAGGTGCCTTTCTAAAAGCCCTCTCTCCAGTGTGCTGTTCTTTTCCTTGTTCTGTTGGAGGATCTCCAGATTATTTGTTTCTGCCTGAGAATCTTGTAAATTGTTCCTTCTTTTTAACAGTTCATCCTTTACAGTCCTGGATCATGGTCACAGTACCAGTGACTGAAAAGAACTGTGTGGATTCTAAATGGCGAGCTACGCAGCTGGCATTTTGTCTCCCTGTAGGAGATCAGTAATTCATTCCCAATAGTGAGCTAAGTAAATTGGATCCAGGTGTGGCTCCTAAAGTCTCAGTGAAAATAACCTTTTCTTTAGCTCTTTTAAACTCTTTTTTTAATACAAGTTTTCACCAAAGTTCATGTGTGTATATCAAGACACTAATTCAGTAACAGAGGTCTCTCCACCCAGGCAATCTTTCATGCATTTTATGCTATGACTTCAAACTGAGAGGCCATTAATTAAGTGGCAGCATCTATGGGGTGGAGAAATTTAAAACTTTTTCGGTTCACCTGTCTCACCAGGGCTGAGTAGAGGTAAGGATCACCTCCCTTGGCCTGCTGGTAATGCTGTTCCTAACACACCTCAGCATACTGTTGGCCTTTTTTGCCACGCATTGTTGGCTCATGCCAGCTCAGTGTCCACCAGGAAGAACCTCAAGGTCCTTCTCTGCAAAGCTGCTTTCCAGCCTCTCAGCCCCTGTGCATATAGGTGCTTCTTCCTCCCCAAGGGCAGGACTGCTCATTTACCTTTGTGGAGCTTCCTGAGATTCCTGTCTGCCCATTTCTTCAGCCTCTTGAAATCCCTCTAAACAGTGGCACACTCATTTGTTGCATCAGCCACTCCTCCCAGCTTTGTATCATCTGCAAACTTGTCGAGGGTGCGTTTTGACCCGTCATCTAAGTCATTAGTAAAAAGGGTAAACAGTATTTGCACAAGTGTCCACCCCTGGGGTACACCACTACTGACTGGCCTCTGGCTGGACTTTGGGCCACTGATCGCAGTGGCCAGTTTTGAGTCCACCTCACTGTCCACTTACCTAACCCAAACTTTGTCAGCTTATCTATGAATATTTTATGGAAAATGCATCGAACACCTTGCTAATGTTGAGGTAAACAGCATCCACACCTCTCTCCTCGCTCACTGAGTTAGTTACCTTCCTCAGCGGAAGGCTATCAGGCTGGTTACACGTAATTTCCCCTTCGTAAATCCATGCCATCTACTCGCCATCACCTTCCCATCCTTCATGAGTCTGGAAATGGTTTCCAGTGCAAGTTGCTCCATCACTTTCTGAGGGATCAAGGTGAGGTTCACCAGCCTGTAGTTGGCTTGTTCTTCTTGCTCTTCCTGAAGATAGGAGTGACATTTACTTTCTTTCAGTCTTCAGGAGCCTATCCCTATTACCCTGAAAAAAAGATAATCGAGAATGGCCTTGCAATGCCATCAGCCAGGTCCCTCTGCACATGTGGAGGCATCTCAACAAGCCCTGTGGATTTACATATGTTCAGTTTGTTTAAAAGCTCTCTAACCTGGTCCTCTTCCCAGAAAATGACACTGAGGTGTTAGGATACCATGTTTGACTGTGTCTGTCACCCCAAACCCAACTTGCCTGGCACACTGCATGGAGATAAGCATTTCAGTTTCAAAATCTTCAACCAGGCAGTCAGTTATTTCTATGTTATGTTTGTGCTTTGCATGAGGATGATCATAGGAATGACTGTCATTATTCCCAGCTCACAATGGAATGACACTGCACCAGCCTTACCTGGGTTGTCAGATCTCCAGGCACACTGTATTTTTGCTGCAGGCAAGAGTTAATCTTGTTCTTTCTGCTTCATCTTACCTTCACTGCTTCTCATTGTGATCAACAAAACTTATTTTTCTTTCAAAATGAGTTGATTTTTTCCTTGCATTCGTGAGCTTAGAAGACAACATGCAGCATTCCTGTGAGCAATTCCAGACAGGCAGAACACTGAGGTTCTTTCTTAGTTCTTTCTGCCTGACAGCATTAGTTAATGCTTCTTGGTGCTGATACGCACTCTTTCACAGTCGGAGGGATATGTTTCCAAAGTGAAGTTGTAAAATCTTTCAGTACACTTCCATTTTTCTGCTGCAAGTGTAAAACAAAAACACAAGGCACAAGGCAGACCTTATGATGAGGTACTAGCCATAAGAATATCTTAGTTTTTGAGAGAAAGATATTAAAGTGCCCACTTATGCAAAGTATCTTCTTTGTGTGAACTCCTTGGAGACACGTCTTGTAGTGATAAGGCATCTGGATGGAGTGGATGTGGCAATTGTCTGGAGTGAAAGAAAACCCCTCAGATTCTGAAAGAGATCATAAAATTGGAGTGCATTTGAACACGTGCACAATGGTGAATACTAGCTGAATGCCAAATGTTATATCTATTGTAGGTGACAACTCCAGCCAAAGCAATGCTGCAAAATGCAGGTGAATCACTGGAAAAGAGAACTGAACTGTTCCCCGCAAAAATAGTTGTCATCTTTTTCTTCTTTGGTAAAGAGGAAGGAAGCCTTTAGGGGTTTCACAACTGCAGAGATGATTTGAATTCAAACCCCAGCTTTCAGTTCAAACCCAATTCACTGGGATTGGCAGAAGTTTGGAGCAGAGGAAGACATGTTCCTTGCCCCGACTTGCAGTCTACATTTGCAGGTTCTCCTTTCAGGAAGGAGGATTAACCGGACAATAAGCCAAATGTGTGAAATGGAGGAAGCCTCCCACATTTATTTTTTTTTTTAAAAAAAAGAAGCCAGAAGTGTAAAATCATCCATTCTTGTTTCCTCTTGGAAAGCTAATTCCTTGAAAGCTACATTCATCTAAAGTGACTGAGCTGGGTTCACTGAGCACTGGTATCTTTGGATCAGGCCCAAGATTTCTGCTCCACAGCAAAGTATGAGTAAGGTGCAAGACCTCTGTCTCCAACATACAACACAAGTTTGCTCACAAATACTATTTCAAGAGGGGTGAGAGGGAATCAGCACCTCTGAAAAGTAGAAGGAAAAAGAAAATAATTATTATAGCAGAAATTATCAATAGTATCAGTCACCTCAGCAGTTATGCATGAGAAACAAAATTCCAAATAAAGCCTTCAGATTTTCAGTATCCTTCCTATTCCTTCTTTTTCTTCCAAATTAAATGAAAAGAATGTGTTTAATGGCTTTTAGACTTATGTTCAAATTTGCTGTATTTAATATTTTTTTAGAATTATTGAGCTGAAAGTTACTGAAATTCTTTACCTATATGCAAATTTACATTTTAGCTTCTCACCTTAAGATGAGACGTGCCTATCTTTCACACTTCCATATTTCAAGAATTCCTAAAATTATATTGTTCAACCTCTTAAAAAATTTGCTGTTTAAAAATCATTCTCTCACACAGAGGGAAGATTGAAGTGAGAGCTGGAGCGTTCAGGAGAAGGAGCTGTTACACTGCAGCTCACCAACCGTTCACACGTGGCTCTCCTGTATCAGTACAAGATTATATGTCACATAGCGTGACATAAATTTGGAAGCAGAGATAGGTAGACAGAAAATTTATCACTAAGATGCACTTATTGAATGGCAGTTAAAGTTAAATGATGCAGACATCAAATAAAAATTACCATTAGAATCACACTAACAGTGTGAGATTAATTCATTGGAAGACAATTTATTCTTAAAATCCTGCAAACAGGATTTTAAGAATAAATTTTTGTAACCTTAATGGATGAAAGCACTAACCCTGAGATCTAGTTAGCATGACCCATTTCCTGCTCCTTGGAAGCAATGGTCTGATCCGCAAACTTCACATGCATTAAGTGGCTTATGCAATTAGTCTTTATCTCTCCAAATTGCACAGATACGAAATTTGCCTCGTTAATGAGAGACTACTTTAGGCAGTCATATTTTATTGCTGTGCATCATTTGGGGTGATTCAATGTTAGCATCTTAAAGACATTTAGATATACAGTTGTTGCCATTAAACATAAGTACACAGATTCATTCATCCTTCAAAACATATTGTAGAAAATTTAAGTAGAAAAGCAGTAGAAAAGCAGTAAGAGAAAAGAGGAGAAAAACTGTGAATTCTGTAGCTTCTGTATGAGCTCTGCTCACCTCCTGTTGGATGACGCCTCTTTCAGACCAGAGAATGTCATTTGTCCCCAGACTTAGGGGGCAGCAGGAGTATTAACATCACTTATGTTTGTGCTCCCAAATCTGATCCAATCTTGGCAGAAAAAAAAGCTTGATTTGGGGTTAACTTAGCACATGTTCAGAATTACCTGTTGTAGCAGATCTTTCAAAAAACAGAGCAGACATACTTTAAAGTAGGAAATCAATGTGCTCAGAAAATAATGACAACAAGGATGCAATTTTGTCCTTTTTCATACACACTAAGTGGGATATAACTAGCCTGCGTACTTCTCACTCATGTACTTCACAGACGTGCTTGACATCATCAGTGGCATCACCATTGCTGGCTCTTAACTTCACTTCTCACACTTTCTTTCTCCAAGCATTTTTTAAAATAGTCTCAGCCCCTTTGGTCAGCAAAGAATTGGGAAACAAAAACTATTTTTTGTCCTTCTGCTGGCAACAGGCCATTCTAAAATCTACAGAAAGCCTATGTCAGCAAAATAAAAATGGCTCACAGGGTAAAATTTTCCAGAGTATAGACCTTAGTCCAGCAGCCTGATGTCGTTCACAATGACTACTGATATGGAGACCCAGAAGTACTGTTGTGTTGTGTCATCAGTGAACTTTCCCCTTGAGAGAAACTTGAGATTCCCACGAGATCTTGTGTTTAATTTCACCATAGTAAATTCCATTTCATCTCACTAACAAGGAAGACAGGAGAGCAACAGCTCCCTTTGGCTGAGGCTGTTCTGTAGGCAGCTCAATACTCAGCCATTTTCCAGACTATGGTCTTCTGAAAATCCAAGAGAAGCTCCTTTTTGAGAAGAAAACAAAAACACTGAGAAAAAAAACTGACCATAGCTATGTTTGCAGTCCTGCAGTACCTTTAGAATATGCATATCCAGGAAAGGCAGTAGAAAAACCAAGAAGTAACTGCACCTCCTCAGCACAGGCTGCCAAGCCAGGAGAATGAACAGTAACAAAAAAAACCCCAGGCTCTGTTACCTTTTCTACTGCACCAGAAAGTTTCTCACAATCACCTATTACAACATCACCACCCCTCCACACCACCCCTTCCCCATTAGTATGACTTATCTTTAACTATGTACTGCAGAAACCTTTCTCTCCTTCCTGTTTCTATACCGCAACAGCATTGCATAGAGGTAGTCCTCATCCTGACCGCTTAGACCAGCAACAGCACGTGGCCTCTGAGTGGCCACCTAGCCGCTACCTCTGACTTCCGGGTGACCCAAAAGAGATGGCTTGGGAGCTGTGGTTGGCCTTAGTGGCATAGGCTGTTCTGTAGGGGAGAACAGGATTTGTTTAAGAAAAGAAGCTTGAACTCAATTATTTATGAGCCTCTGCTTCACATTAGCTGATTGCAATGAGTAATAATTCCTAAAGTTCCTTTACGGCCTCCTACTAACACACATTAACATCATGTCAAGGCCAAAGTAATGGCTTGTTTCCAGAAAGCATAATACAGGCCAGACACTGCATGAGGATATGTGCTTTCTGCTAACACATCTACCTGATTAAAGTGCAGAGTGGCATTGTTCCTTTTTCCTCCTCGCATATTTCCATAAGCTACAGCATGTATGAATGGATTGTCCTTGAGACAAGCGTGCTGCTTATCTAAAGAGGAAAGCCTGGTGTCAGGAGTTCAGGGCACTTGACATATTGCAAAATTAGCCTTCAGCAAACAGAGTTATGAAAAACCATCTTTAATGCTAGAGTTATATTTACATGCAGAAAGACAATTTGTTTCCCTGCTGTAACTAATTTAAAAACTCATGCATGCCACTGTGGTGGGTTTTAAGTTAGATGTGAATGCTGGTATGTATTAATTAGCAGTTAACCACCAACAGAACTGATGTTCCTGAAGGGAACACTTCAGAGGTCACATAGAATAGTACAGCTTCTCTGAGCCTTTCCAAGCACCTTTAGAAGAGACAAAGGGCGCAGTTTATGGGGCCCAAATACAGCCACGTACCCACCTGAGAACGTGCCATGGGCATGCTCTTTGGCCAGATCTGCAGTCAACAGCCTCTATTAGCCCCATGTGCAACAAAAGCTGGAGTAACTCAGTATCGTATTTTACTCTCCCTGCCATCTTCACTTTTAGCTCAGTTTCTTTCACTGGCAAACTGGTTTTGCCAGAAGGCTATTTCCAGTTCCTGTGCTCTGTAACACTGAATGCAGGCTGAGATTTAATATCTTCTTGTTAGAGATCCATCAACTCAAGCTGAGGTCTAGATAGAAAGAGATGGGCTCCTGTATGGGATCTGCTACGGTATTGTTGCTGCTTGGTGGAGGGGTCGGAGAGTTCTACTGCAATTCTGTGTTGTTCAGTAATCAGAGGGATGATCAGATCATATGGTTTTTAGTTCACAGGACAGAAAATTGACATGACCTACTTTTAGGAAGATTCATAGTCTAATAACATGAAACATAAGGATCAAAATATGGAAGGTGGGGCTGGCAGGCACTTAAACATGAACAAAAGTGAGCCAGAATAGTGAAATCCTTTAAATTCCATGATCTAGCAAAAGCTTATAATGTAATTAATTTTTACTTCAGTGGGAGCAATAATCAAACTGTGGGACTTAAACACCTTCCAAATAGAAATAGATCTAAGCTTAAACACTTATTACACATAAACAAGTTTTAAACTGTTTGCTGAATCGCAGATGGTATTCTTTATTTCTTCAGAAATGAAATTACATAATGAAACCTAAAACAAATACATGAATCTGCTGAGACTGGCACCCCAACCAAGTTCTAACCTGGGCAGGTACATATTTCCTCTCTTCTGGATTCAGCAAGTCTTTGCAGCCTTGATGTATTTGTGGAGCATTGCATATTTAGGCTGTTCGCTTTCATCATGGCAGATGAAATGACCAGTAGGCACAAGTTGATTCTTCAAAAAATAGTGAATAGCTGACTATTTTGCATACCACAAGATCAGTATCAGCAGCAGTCCATATGCATTGCTTTGCATTTAGCTGCATTAAAAATGGAGACATGATGCATTTCTCCTCAGTGACCTGTTTATGTCCTGGGGAGTGAGATTTAAGTGAAAAGTTTAAAAACTCCTCCAAGCTCACAATAACAATCTGTTTAACTCCCCACCCCTCAGCGAATCAAAACATACTGAAAAAACATTAAGGACAGGCCATGCTAAAAGTGGGTTAAATGGGCAACAGAACAGAGTTATCTGCTAGACAGGAATTATGATAACACTTAGTATCTGGTAATACACTAAGTATTCCGACATTGGAGCGGTCTGTACCAGCAGGCTTATAAAGGCTAATGTGCAATTGGAGTATGGACAATCACTGCCTCTTCATGTCTAAGTGTAGAAGAAAATTTTCTTAAAAGTGAAAGACAGATGAAATACATGTGTATATTTTGGTCTGGAACCAGACCAGGTATCTTATATTCTGCCTCCTTTAAGCCTCAAAATGGAATTTTAGTAGTGTTTTGATCTCACGTTCTCTTTTTGCACCCAGAGTGTATTTCCAGTTTCAGTTCCTACTTGGTTGGTCTTTCAGTTACATTTTTGTGGGAGGTGGGCAACATGTGAGGAGCAGGTCTGGGTTAATGCATTAAAATCTGCTGTAGGTGACATCCTTTTGTCCACATGGCAACAGAACTTGGGTGTAAAGGACTTCCTCTGTGAAATCTAGACCAACTAAAAGCTAAAAGGTCTTCCTAAGGAAACTAAATCAAAGTGGGATCAACCCATACCCCATTTCCAAAATGATGCTGAACACTGGCTTTTCTGTACTTCTGTAAAAGTAATTCTGGGTGTTAGCATCTTGGCAGGACTACAGGACTTTCAAATGCTACATTGTCATGGGTTATATTTAGCCATGTGGTAAATATGATTGCCCTTTATTTGCAATTCTGTTCATGTATCTGAATGCTGCCTTTCCATTTATTTCTTTTTTTTTTTTGTGGCTTTCTTTGTATTTTTCCTTATGTTTTGTTTTAGCTTCTGAGTTTTGAGCCCCCCCTGGGCAATGTGGCATTTTGATCCCACTGAAGTCATAATAACTCTGAGTGCGATTTGTCATTGCAACAAGTTTTCAGTTCTGTTTCCAATTGTCAAACATACAGAAATTTTTTTCCAGGAAAGCACATGAACTAATGGAGTAGTTTGCTGGCTTTGGTCTGTACTAGATTCAGCTGGTTGTTATTGTTTACTTCATATTTTTACTACTGAGTGCCGAGATGCATTGCAGCCAGCAGCTTATGTGTGGTTTAAATAAATAAGGGAAAAGACAACAGTGCCTTGAGAAATTAGCAGGTCTGCATTTTGAGAAGGGGATGACAGTTTCCACCGACCATACCTAGCTGGGGAACTTTTTACTCTCACTCTCCCGCCTACTGGAGGATGCCACCATTGTTCTGATTTTGCTGACTGTGACCAACAGCAGTCCCCTGCTTCTCCAGCAGCTCCAGATAACTGTTTTGATGTATTGCTGGATGGACGGGATTTGCACTGCCCTGCAGTCCCGCTGATATAAAAATGCCTTTAAGATCCTGCCTTTCCCATCCTAATCTACAAAGGAAACAGGAAAAAGGAACTTAAACTCCCTGTACTCAGGCAGCAATGAGACTGCTCCAGCCTGCTCCAGTGCTGCAATTTCTTGCCCATGACTTGTAAACAGCATACCATGCAGGAGAAGAGCAACCGGTAAACCTCTGCCCTGACAAAAGGATACTCCATGAGCGACTGTAAGAACTGGATGGATATATTTTGGAAAGCATGGACCCTTTAGCACATCTAGTTCTCTATGGATTCAGCCTGATGATTTCAGGTAAGTTTTTGCTTTAATATCTGTAGCCGACCCATCGTGCCTTCCTTGTTTCTCACGCGATGTGCAGACAAAACGCATGACTCCCTACTCCTTACTCCAGCACTTTTACTTGCTCATTTACATAGTTGTGTTCGCTTCGGTGAGACCACTTATCTCTGCGCAATGCTCTTACAGCAAGTGAGGGCAGGACTGTGGCCAGGCTATTGGGGAGGGTTTATTTACGTGTATAAGCTGCTGCTACCTCTTTTTAATTGTTGAAATAATTTGTTAACACATATGCACATTGCAACAAGGTTTCTCTTCTGTCTAATGGTATTAAATTTTTCATAAAGCTCATTACGTTGAAACCATTGATGTCTTTGCCTAAATATCTGCTCTAAATACAGATTAAATGTTGACTTTTTCTGTGACTGACTTTATGAATCAGGTGTGCCGTAGGGAACTCTGACATTTCTAGGTAGTCCACTGTCTGATTTTATACAAGTCTGTAGACAAGATTCCACAACTGGAATCTAGATGAAAGTCAGTGCACAAAAAGGGCAGAATAATGCACTTTATGTAAGATCAATTAATAACACTTCAATAAAGCCAAAGAATGATTCAGTATTATCAGCAAATGTCGTTGGTCCAGCAAGTCAAAAGTTAGGCATAAGAGATATCTGCAGAAAGGTATACAGTAAGATTATAATAATAATGATTTAGCTTATAGTATTTGGAGCATTAATGTTAGAGATGCTTTGCTGAAGCTATCGCAAGCAGAACCCTGAGGAAGCCTGTGCTCTTCCCATCAGATTCTTAGTTGTTCAGCATTTAAGTATTGCTTTCTTCATCCATATTTTTATTTTCTAGACAGTTTCTTCTGGGTAATACACCAAGAAAAATCTGTAAAAGAGAAATCTAACTCACACAATAACCTAACTCATTCCTAAGCTTTTAATTGAGGTATGCATAGGTTATTCCAGTCCATCTCATAATAAAAAGGTAATGTGCTGTAAAACTGCAGATCGTGCTGCAATGAAAACCAGAAAGCAGCAAGAAAGGACAGGAGTCCTCATTGCCCTGTAACTTGCTTTGCAATGTCCAGATCTATTTGATTAGCAGCATGTTAATAGCTAAATGAAACTATGAACAAATGAGTTTGAGATGTTACTTTTGGCATCTATAAAAGGCTAGAGATTAGTACATGCAAAAATAAAAAAAAGTGTTTAAAATCTGTTGAATGCATGTTTGCAAGTGTTCTTATCTAGCCATTGCTGTAATGGGCTGTGGATTGTTTACCGATTCCTCTTTTGTGGCTTAAGTTTCTTGATTGTTCAGCTGCACATTGATTCAACCTATTTAACCCTCAGGTCTCTTCTAGCTTTTCTCTTTGAGGAGATATGTGGTGATGTAAGCTTTATGGATGGAGAAGAAAAGAAAGTCCAGTTACCCCAACCCTTTTTCCCTGCCTCTCCTATTTCTTTATGTGGTAACATACACTTAACTGACACAGAAAGCAGGCAATCTTCATTAAGTCACAGCCACAGGAGAAACAAAAGTCGGCGGCGGAGACTGGGAATAAAACCGCACAGTGCAGACGGCTCGGTCCTGAAGAGCTGCCAGTCACTGCCTTTTCCACAGGGGCTGACCAGCGAGGTGTGTGCTGGAGTCACACCCATCTCAATAGATCTGTCAGCTTTCCCGCTTTTGTTTGAGAATGATATCATGTTTCCTGGGGCGAGCAGGGGAAGACAATGCGAGCCTGCTTTCCTCTAGATAGGGCAGGCGGAGTTCAGGAAAGCGGGACTGACATTCCCTGAGCAGGGGAGGCGTTGCACTCAGCACAGACGGTGAACTGGCTAACCCCATCCCTGACGATCCTGGGCTTTGCTGGGTGTGCCACTGTGTAGGAACAAAATCCACTCCACCCTTTTCCAAGGTGAAGACCATCGGCTGGGCTCCCATTACGAGAAACGGCCTTTGATTGAGCATCACCATGTGTCTTTCTTTTGGTTGATTCTACTCCAGCCAGCATTTTCTAGAATCAAAATTATCCTGCCATCCATCCTGAAGTATGGATTCAAACCCCAGGGTTGTGGCAAGGTACATCCTGACCAAAGAAGAGCCACCTATTCCCATGGAAGGCCGAGGACAAAACAAGGAATGAATGTCAGAACTCGCATTTTGCCTCTTAATAAAACCCTCAGATGGTCTGGAAATTTGCTTGCAGCTTCTCACTGTGGGCTAACTCTCAGAAATGTTCATGTTTGCGCCTTACTTTAGCAAGACGGCCACTGACAGTAAGAGATTTTATGGAAACCAGCAACAATCAAAACCAGTTTCTAGCACACTTCTTTGACTATTTCTGGCAGGAAACAAATACATTGTCAAATATCTTCATTCGCTAAGGCAGACAGAATCTTCTGTGCTATAGCTTTGTAGCTTTGCTCTACCAATAATCTTAGATCCAGTGAGTTTCTAAAAATACTGGATTTTTTTTTTGTGATTTAGCTGTTGGACCCATATATAGTAAAAGACACAAAAGGTTATATTAGCCTTTTAAGAAAGGATAACAGTGGAGCTAACAGTGCAGTGGCATTCAGTGGCAGCTCTCTGTCGTCCCTGTTGATGGCTGTGTTTTCATTTGGATCAGTAGGTGTTATGAAAAAAAATCATAAATCATATCTATAATCATTACTATGTGACTTATTAACATATTTAGAAAGTTAAGCAGCTTTTAATATACATTACCAGACACACAAGCATCATTATGATGCTGTAGGCTCTTCAGAATTATAAGAAAACATAATTTTTAGTTGGACTGGAAAGTGTTAATAATTCTGTTTTAAGACTTGGTTTTCCCTTGTAAACCTTAACCCAAAGAAAGCTTGTATTAACCTCTGGTTAATACATACGTGTGGCAGCGAACATGAATGTCATTCTGCCCATAATTAAAGGGATTAGGCCTGTGTGAGCATCTTCAAATATGCTGTTGTCAGGTTAAAATGGCACCTGAACTTCAAACCATCTGTCCTGCAGCTGCAGTGCTGGGGTTTTGAGCGTCCCACAGCCAAAGCAGTGTACACAAACCAAACCGTGCTTGAGCCTTTAATCTCAAGTACTTCAAAACTATGCTGACTAGACATTAGGCTGATGCACTACCTTTCAGACACCTAAATTATCAAACTACTAATGTAAATTGCAAGATAAATTTTAAAAGAGTTTTCATTCCTTCTTCCTGAAGTGTGCTTGACCTGTGAGACCCAGCAATTGCCTCTGCCTGCCACACTTTTACTTTTTAGCTTTGGAGTTTGCTTTTGGTGTAAGCCTGTTGAGACCTAGTGAGAGGTAGAGTACCTCTCAGGAACGCTGTGATCCCAAAGGCCATTTCAGCAGCAACTGGGAATAGTTAGGAGTGAAAAGGCCTTGTGCCAGAACTGGAGGAATCAAATCTGAAAGGGTGAAATGAAATCACAATACATTCACAAGTGTTAATATATGCTATTGTTTTAGATACAGACTTCATATATTTATATATATATACACACATGCACACATATATTAGACTGTTTGGCTATGTAGTCATGATTAAGCTGGTTGGATGGACTACTTTTTTTGTTGAAATTTAATTTTAGGGAAAAAAACAAAGTTGTAACATTTTGCAGAGATGGTCTGATACTCACAATAATTTAATCTGGAAGGCTTTATGTGGACAAGAGGGAGCATAGAGGTCAGAGAGACTGACTGCAGCTGAGCAGCTGGCTTTAGGGTAAGGGAGATGTGGAGCTGGTGCTTCATGTGCCCACAGTGAGAGTTTCCTGGGTTGGAAACCTGCTCTAATTGGTCACGTAGACTTCAGCCTGCTTGGCCAAGGCCTGTCTCTCAAACACAAAAAACTCCTGTTCAGCTTTCCATGGAAGACCAAGAAGTCATTGTGGTATGGAGGGTGTTGGACACGCACAGAAGAAGTGAACCAGAACTGGGTGCACCTACCACTTCTGCGAAACAGGTGTATAGCTCCCTAGTCAGCTCCCAATGTGATGCAAGATCTGTCTGGGACTGGAGGGATGAAAATCTTAGAGAAACTGTGATGAAGAATTGTCCTTCAAAGAGAGTATCCTGCCTGTGCTACTGGCAAGATTGTATTTAGGATGCTGTTCCACTGTGTTTTCGGTGGAGATACACAGCATAAACCAGCTCGTGTCTGAACTTGAGACTTTCCTGTAAGGAGTTCAAAATGCTTATAAAGAAGTAAAAAAAATCCATCAAAATTAGTTTTATAATTCATCATTAGGAAATGCAAGCACTTTTAGGATGTGTAATTATTAGACATTTAGTAAGTTCTGAAATGATTTTTGAAAGACAGGTTCACAAATGACATTTCTGTATGCAAGTGTAATACATGTAAACTTTTTGCTTCAAGGTCAATATTTTGCTTGTCTGGTGTTTATTTACAGGTGTCAGCCTGTCTAATGAAGCTGCTTGGTTAATTTCCTCTCTGGAGTGCAACAAGTATCTCTCAACAATGCAGTTCCATCTGCGCTTCTGATCACACTGATGATTTTCTCTTGCACTATTTTCTGGCTGTTCATCCCAGATGCTCCACTGGCCAGGGACCTTAGGCTCGTTAGTCACAAAGAGTGCTTAGCACCAGAAAGATCTCCCACTACTCTACTCAGAAAACTCAGTAAGTGGCAAAGTGAGGGTGCACTCCTGTGCAGGCAAGAAAGTATTAGAGTGTGTCCATCCAGCAGCCAGTGCTCATAGACACTTCCAGACAGTTGACCTTACACGTGCTGTATGCACTGATACATCCTGTGAAGGCTAATTGATTATCCATGTTATTTTGCATGCTTCATCTTGGCACATGTAGTAGCTTCATAATGCAGCTTACAAGGATCACTCTTGTTATAGACATATCTTTTCTTGCTTGCAAGTACTTTCTTGCTGGTAGTACCCGTATTTGGCTAGCTGCAAATCCAGCCAGATGTAGCTGAACTACAAGCCTGTCCTGCTCCAGCTTTCCCACATTCTTCATCCTTTTTCAGCATTACCTAGCACATTGTCAGCTGGTTGCTCAACAAGTAATTTCTGCTAATCTGTTGTTTTCCACTTTATTTGCTTTTGGTCAGCCAGGCCTAAGGAGAAGTCATGAGAGAGCATCTTTCTACACTTTGATTACTTACACACATGCCTTTAGGCACCCTCACTGGGAAACTCCAAGTAAGCTGCACCAGTGTTTTTTTTCTGTCTGTTTCATCTTTAAAATATTGCTTTGGTGGACTGTGAAACAACTGAAGGGTAGAGAAAACAACTTCACTCCATTGTACAAGAAGGCAGTTGCATTTCCTCCAGCTGCTCCAGATGTACCCAAGTGCCTGTAAGAAACCGTTAGCCCTAGCAGCTTTGACAGACTATTTTATTTTTCATACTTGTGCTCTGGTATTCCCTCTACTACTAACTAGCAACGCGATGTTCTGTCACTAATTTTTCTGTCTCTTATTAGTTTTGCAATACCTTCCCCCCACAAGTAATGCCCTATTTCTAAGGCCAAGAGGCCTTTGAGCTGTGAGCCGTCCCATAGCTGCCCAATAGCATCACATAAGATACAAGTAGTAAGATTCTTTCTGCAGACAACAAGAAAGGTTTTATTGTCAAACCTGACTTTTTGCTTGATTATGAGCTATTTTCCAGCAGCATTTCTGTGAGTCTCTTTTTTTTTTGCCCTGCTGCTGCTGCTGTGAGGCAGAGAATCTTAATCTGTTTGGGTAACAATAATTTCAGCCTTGATTTCCTGTGGAGGACTGAGCTGTCAGTGGAGAGCTTGAGTCACTGGGAGAAATTACCTGAGCTGCTGCTATCTTTGCATCCCAGATGAAGTTTCCAGGACATTAAGAGACTGCTAAGCCCATAAAATGAATGTATGATTTCAAAGACCCCCAAATTATTTACTTTTCTAGAGAATGAACAAAAAATAACAAAGATTGATAAGAGAAATGTTGAGTGCACAGAAAAAGAGGAAACAAAGATTGCCAAATTCTGGTGTGGTACATGTTCCACTCTGCATATGAAAAATATCCGCAAACAGCTAATGCTTTGGGTTAGTTTCTAACTAGCTTCAATACTAAGTAAGAAGTATACTCTATTTTTTTCTATTTTTTCCTCTTTTTTTTTTTTTAAGGTAGAGGAGACATGAGGATCGGGTCTCTATTTTGCTGACTTCTTACTATTTCTCTTGCATTATTTCCATCCTAATTATCTTCAAATAGGCTACTTAGTTAGTTTTTAAAAAAATAATCAACGTTATTTATTCAGTACCTCACTAAGGATTAATCACAAGTTATACTTTTACAGTAAAATTGCTTACATGATTGCCATTTGTATTCCTAAATAGATTGGTTAAATTCTTTTAATCTGATTTATGATTTTTTACAGAAAAACACAATCAAGGAGGGTACAGCTGAACTTATAACTACAAAACAAGACACAGTGAGAAATACTGAGGTGCAGGCTATTTAGCAAGTTAGGTTTGTTCTAAATCAAAACTTTATTCTTTCAAGCTGAGGGAGTGCTTGATCTTGATTCTTAAGAGACTTGAAGGAGGAGGGGTTGATGACTTGACAGTCTGGGACATACGCTTCCATCAATCTCAAAGTGATTTTTAAATTCTGCCGTGAGAGTTATGTGAAAATGGCTGTTTTACTTTCAGCATAACACCGAACATAAACTAAGCACAGATTCTACTTTTAATAGCAGAAATAATTTATGTTCCCAGCAACAACAGTAAAAAAAGAAGAACTGCATAAGCATTTCAAATTACATCACCCTTTACTCCCCTTGCTTCATCTGATGAACAAAAGGAGTGGAACTTACTGGCATTTTCTGTCCTCCCCTCTTTTATTAAATAATTAGTATTTTAAAAGTATTAATCTTTCCACTTCTTACCACAGCTCTTCTTTTTCCTCTGTTATGTTCCAAATGCCAAGGCAAGGACTTCCAGCTTATAGTCATTTCAAGCAATTAATAATAAAACTCTACAAATATAAAGAAAATAAATACATCATTAGACTTTTAATGTCTAAACAATTAATTTCCTTCCACTACTACTCAGTATTAATTAATAGCTAAAACATTTACTCAAACATTTACTAAAACATCTACTAAAACATTTACTCAAAACTTTGCATTCTCAGTATAACTTGCACACATGGAGTAGTGACTAAATATGTGCTTGGGGGGCAGCAGGGTACGGTTATCCTTTGCCTTGATGGAGCCGACCGCATTGGCTGCTTCCTGTGGTAGCGGAATGTTAGCCACCCCACAGCACTAACACTTTTACAATTAACAGTCAGCTTTGCCAAGGCCTCACATTAGGTAGAAAGTGTCTTGAATATTTCCTGATTTCCTGGGGACCAGACAAGGGTTAACATCTGGAATTACTTGGGCAGGGACTTTCTGAGAGGAAAGGACAAATCGTAACACTTTTCTATTCTCGTAAGACTTGCTGTATCTACTCATCTATGGCATTAAACTGTCTTAGCTCAAGATTGCCTCATTGTTTTAGTCCCAAACTAGTGTCTAGCAGCAATTCCAATCTAGAGAAGTGATGTTTTAAACTTTATCAGACACTTTCTTGCTCTTTGAGCAGAACTGTGCCTGGGATGCGTTCCAGAGAATTTCTGAGAGCTGTTTCTCCCAGCTGGTCCTGGCTCAGTTTTGCTGGTACAACACAGCATAGAAAATGTGATGACTCTGTGCCTCTATGAATGGCAATTTGTTACGGAATGAGGACACACAGGGGCTGCAGAGACAGCATAGTACACACTTACTGTCTGTTCAGCACAGTTTTCCCAGGCAAATATGTACTAGAGAAGCTGTGCAAGCTACAGTCAGTTATCACCTAGCAGGAGAGCACAATCCTGTAGTTAAGGGTTGGTCAAGAGGAACTGCAAAGGTCTCCCTGCATTGACTTTGCCATCTGGGTTATAGGAGGTGTGATATTATTTAAACACAGTGCTTTAGAGGATGCCATTTTCTCTGTGCTGGAAGGGCTGAATGCCCTGCACCACAATGAGTGTGTCTCACAAATACTGGGCAATGAATCGTCTCTGCATGGCATCTCCCATTTCCAGGGTTAGCCTTCTGGAAGTGCTCTCTGTTCTCAAAATCTGTTTGCACACACAGCACATTGCCTTCCTGACTGGGTCACTTCTTCAAGGACCGGGGCAGAAGTCAAAGGACTTTTTCAAGGAAGCACAGGGGACTGTCACTGACATGGAGACAGAACATTTCCTGTCTGTACTTGTTATGCTTTTCTCAGAGAGGTAAATCCTGTTGTCCTTATTTGGTCCTTACATACTCAGAGTCTTCATTAACACCAATGTAGAATTAACCTAAGTTTTGCCAGGCTAGGTAAATGCCTTTTTAGTAAGGACAGTTGGGTTAGTTTAAGTTGCATTACCAGAAAGCGATGCTGTAGGAATCCCTAAGCATAAAGCATATGTGTGTTTTACATTTTTCTGGGTTTTCTTTCTTCCACAATCTGAGGACAGAAACTCCCACTGGAGTCAAAGAAACCCTTCCTGTCACCTCAGAGGCCTTAGGCTGATTTTAGAATGCCAGTCCTGCTAGATTCTGAGTCAAACAAGTGAGTTGCCTTCAAGTCAATGTGCTGCTGTGCTGGTTTTTATTCAAAATACACCTAAAGGACACCTTTTCTTAGTGCAAAACTTTCACCTGCATATATTTTAATTTCTGCTTGCAATATATTCCATCTGTGAAACCTTAGCTGCCAAATCATGCCTGGTGTATGATTCCATACTTATGCACAGATATTACTCCCTTTTAAACACAGAGAGACCTTCTACTGTTTCTCCAGGAAGACACAAAACTCCATCTGTGCTCTGTCTGCCTCATGCCGGTGTCTGGGTTACTCTGTGGTGTCTAACATGACAAAAAAAAATCGATCAGAGCACCATCCATCCACCAGTGGCTAGAGTTTCATTCGTCTGGAATAATCACAAGCGTAAATAGGCAACACACTCCAACCGTGGTTGTTCTATACCTCCATTACACAGTTTATATTACCACAAAGAAACAGAGAAGTACACAGCAAATGCCCTGAATTGGACGTGACATTGCTTTTCTATGTCTTGCATAGACATCAAAGGCAATGTGAAAGCTAGTCCTCAAAACTCAGACTTCTCCTACTACTCTTTCTCAGCATATTAAAAGGTTGAGATCGGGTGAGGGGGGAAGAAGTGTTATTTTCATCTTTCAATCTGTGTTGGGAGTCAAAGGTACAGAGAAATGCTAGAGAAATGGAAATGGAGCCTGGACGAGCTGCCATCCTCGGAAGGAACCCAGCAACCTGGTCCCTTTTCCCTGTATTGGAAAGATGGTTGCAGCTCTGTGGATGCTAGGCAGAAATGTAAAAATATTTCAGTTCTGATCTGCAGCACCCTGCCTGACCTCAACACAGATAATCCCGTCAAGTCATGGAGTTTGGATCCAGATTTGGTTCTGAGTTTCACAAAAGTTTGCAGAAATCAGGATCTTGCAATTTATGATTTTAAGAGTATCTCTACCTGGCAGGTGATCCTTGCTGATACAAACTGAATCTCTCTGCTTTCAATGTTGGTCGCTGTTGAATTACACTTGCCTTCAGCTGATGCCTCAGTAGTGAGAGCACAAAAGTTCCTCATATAAAAGTAAAAATGTTGCGATAAATGTCCTGTAACATTAATGCACAAGTCTGGCCTCATTTCTATAACATTCTTCTTCAACTTTGTCCAAAGGATTTATTTTTGTAACGTGCAGCAAGACTGATTGACTTCACTGACCCGCACTTTGATGCAATATTTACTGTAACGGCTGTTGCATCCTTTCCAGAATGTTTCATTTCTTCACCATGAAACAGCAAGTTATCTGGGCTGGCACAGTACAGGGTGGGTAGCTGCGGCAGGCTGGCTGGGTGTGGCGAGTGTTGGCATGCTGTCAAGATACTTCGGTCCCCAGAGCAGTTGCTGGCGTTGGAAGCGGAGGAGGACCTCCTCCCTTGGCCGCTGGCGCTACAGAGACACAGGCAGAGACCGCAGCCAGCGCTGAGACCTTTCGACCTCCCTTATCTAAGACTATGCCCCTTCCTTCCAATCAGAGAAACATTTGGAAGCTGAGCAGCACTAAGTATTGGATCTC
This sequence comes from Ardeotis arabs, assembly GCA_011801015.1. Classification (NCBI taxonomy): domain Eukaryota; kingdom Metazoa; phylum Chordata; class Aves; order Otidiformes; family Otididae; genus Ardeotis; species Ardeotis arabs. The sequence continues at coordinate 153,163 of JAAGAY010001872.1, forward strand.
TCTGTGTAAATATCAAATACGCTTGTATCCAAAGCAGGAAAATAGATGTGATGAATAAAAGAAATCAATTATTCTTCCTGTTTCAGCTGGAAAAAATGTTACTGTTTCCCTTCTCCTTACCCTGAATTTCAAAAGTAAAGGGAAACGCCTGTTATTTGCAAATTTTTTATTATAGGAGAGCTGTATTTCCCTCCTGCTATGCACATTTGAACAACTAAATCTGTAATGCTCCACCAGAGACTTGTACATAGGCTTGTACCTACCGTTTTCAAAGAACTTCCATCTCCACGTATTTCTGACAGTTCTGTTGATCAAAGGGAGCCATTTCAATTTACTTACTTAAACTTAAACCTCATAATAAATGGCTTTACTAGCACTGCCAGCTTGCTCTTTGTTTTTGAGACAGTTGCTTTGTGCGATGGTTCTTGCTGCTGTTAGGGCTGTTAGAGTTTTGAATGGTTAACGTGAATAATTATGAAATCATTAATCCAAATTCATAAAACAGCTGAAAAAAAATACTCCAAGTGCTCAAGGCACTACCAGTTCCTATAAATGAAAGACATAACTGTTTCACATCAATTCATACTTATTAAATCCATGAAAGAACACAAAAGAAGCACTATTAAATTGATAACCTTATGATCTACTGACCCTGTTACCAGCAACACACAGTACTTAAGGCATTTATGTACGTGTCTAACTGTGCAAGGATCTATCTGCTCCTGCAGCACACAGTTTTCTTTGGGCTTCTGCAACAGCTCTTAAAAGAAATCCCACAAGTTTGCGAGGCTTATTTCCTTTTCTGAGAAGAATGAACTCCATCTGCTTATGACATAAAAAGTAAATCCTGAAGTCAGTGTAGCAGAATAGTTAATCTACACACTTCCCATTTTTCACAAAAGCTGTGCAAGACATCCTGAGTTCTGGATGATTTGATTGGCCACATACTCTGCAGTAATTTTTTTTTCACTTGCTGCTTTTTTCTTTAGGTAAAGTGGAAGCAGCACTGGACCTCATACTGATCAATTCATTCCCTCTGGTGGGCAACTCCGAGACATCCCTTATCTGTATCACTTCCAAGTGGCGTTCCCGTGAGTCTATCACAATCGACCGAGACCAGGAGGATGTGGCAAACCAGCACCGGGAACCACTGGAAGTTCACGAAGATTCAAAGAGAGCATCAGCCAAAACGGTGGTGTGGAAGAGGGAACAGGCCAGTGAAACTATTGGAGCATATTACTGTGAAGGGAAGCTTAAGGATGAGGTGACAAGGATACATACCATGAAGATGCCACTGGGAGGTACTGTATGATGGTCAGATCTGAATCTTGCATGTCACTGCTTCAGACTGTCAATTATATATATGGTTGACACAAGTGTGCACATACGTGGCTCCAGAGCAGGCAAGGCAGTCTGAAGTCAACAAAAATAGACTTGGCTCAAGCCTGTGTGGTTTTTTTTTTCTGAAGTGCAGAGACAACTGGTCCATACTAGCTGCTACTCATTTCCTTGTGGAAGTTAGACATCTGTAGGTACTCTGCCTGTATCTGGCTACTGCCAGGAATGCAGTCAGGTAGTAAGTTAGGTAAGTACTGACCTCACAAAACAACACATGTGGTAACTCCTGCACTGGTCTTTTTACATCCCACACACTAGTTTTGTAAATATGCTTCTATTTCAAAGTCTTGACAGGTCTAAGATGTAGATAGCTAAACATCATTAGCTTTTCTTTTAATAAATGAGCACCCTGAGCCTAGAAAAAAGCTGCCTTGCCTAAGGCTCTGTGAAACTACGGATCAGCAACACTGGATCTGCACAGTCTGTGTTAGTACAAAAAAAAAAAAGAAATCCAGCTCAAAACCAGAAAGAAACTCCAGATAAGTTTCCCAGAACCTAAAAGAAGGTTATTCAGAAAAATCTACTATGGATTTCGCTATTGACTTGGTTTTGTTTATGCACCAATAGAAAAAGCAAATATGGCAGGGAGATGGTGGGGTGAAAAGGTGTGATTTCCAAGGTCCAGGACTCTAGCTACCAAAGCACATTTTCCTATGTGCAAAATTTTGCTTGTCTCTGGACCTCATTAGACTTCTGGGACAAGGTCCAAAGCAGAGATCACTATACACTACAGAGAAGTGCAAAAAAAAAAATTGGCTAATTTTCTGCAGCAAATCAAGTTTTTAAAACTTGAGCTGATTTTTAGTAGACTTCACTGTATTCCTAATGTTTTGTGCCATGGCAGCTGGTCTGTGAGGAAACTTGACACATTTAATATTTCTTTATAAGTTTTTAGTAAGAGCAATTATCACTCTTGATATCTCTGGAAAATACATAGTAAATTTAGAAAAAAAAGGCTTTTCATTTGTCCGAGCTACAGCTAGTGCCTATTTATTTATGTTAGTATGGGATGTTAGAAGCAAGGTGGGCAGAACAAGTGCATCTCTCTTTGGCTTATGTTTTCTCTGACCAAATGTGGTCTTTAAAGGTCATCAAGAAAGCTCTGCAGATGCAGGCTGACAACTCCATTTTTTCAAAGGAGGCTGCAATGAGGAGGAGATAAGATAAGTCCATAGAAAGTCAATGTGACCCTGCCTGTGGCAGAATGCCAGTGAGCTGAGCGTATCTCTGGCTGTCATGTAGAACAACCTCCGTGGGTGGAAGAGTGTCTTCTGAATCAACCAGTTTTTTGCACTTGGTATCTCTGAACCTAGGAGCATAGAATTTAAAATAATAAAAATTTGAGAGCTTTCTATGTGACAGATGTTCTAACCAGAAATATAATATTCACACTGGCAGTAGGTAGTTTCTTTGAATCATTTCTAGATTTTAGTCCATTTCTCAGATTTTCTCTGCAAAAGCTCTCACTGACAAAAATCTGAGCTAGTAGCTTGTTGGTGAACACGCATAATCTAATCAGGCTAAATGGGTGAGAAAGAGGCATGACAGAAATTCTCAAAGCTATTAAAGTGCTCAGAAAGAGGAAGAAAAGGTCAGTGAAGGACTCTGAGGTTTGGCAAAGCATCTGTAGTTGGAAAACAGGCCTTTTTCCCCTTTACTGTTGTTGTCTGAATAATTTTCAAAGGCAGAGTATGTTTTTCAAAACCAAAAATTCAGCAAGAGTTGAGTTTCCCTTTGAGGACACAAAAGGCACAGGAAGGAGCAGCACTTCTGAAAATCCAACCACTGTTTTGCAGCCTCAGGGCAAGAAGCTGCTGAAACACTCACTGAGCGTTAATCATTTGGGTAGCCCTACTGACTTTAGTGGGAACTGTCACCTGCCTGATTGTGTACCCATTATCAGATACACAGATACAGTGAAGATTTTTGCTGTATAATATGAGAGATACAGGTTCATTTTCCTGATTTACTCTACACACGTGCCATTCTGAAAGCAATTAGTCCATTCTCCTGAATTCTTTATATTTTTGTATTATGGTTACATGTGTAATATTCATACATGCAATGACAGGGAACAGATTATGCTTTACATATGTATGGTGAGTAATGCTTATACTATACACAGCACACATATCTGGAATAGAACACTTGATAGCCTGTTCTGCATCTAGTCAAACTTAATTTATGTACTTTCTCTACACAATAAATGTATATTTTCATATATACAATTGAATTTCCCCCACAGAAACTCTCTACAGTGGGCAAAGGGACAATAATGGAAACGCTAGCGACCGAGTGTTATGGCACTTGCCCTGCAACTCTGTTCATTATGTCTCTATAAGGAATTGGCACACTCGAGATGTGAAACCATGAAATACAAGTCACAATCTAAAAATACATTGGAACTGAGCCCACCAGGGAGTGTACGTTCCTTTCCATTGCAATAATACTCTGAAGAAAAAGTCTTGCGGTTAAGCTAAAAAACATACAAAGAAAAGAAAATGGGAATACAAAAGCTTAATGTCTTGTAAAAAAGTTAATAATGTCTCACTAAATTTCATCCAAAATCACTGCAACTAAAACACTTACTTAGGAACATTTGTAACTCGCAATTCCTTTTTGAGAAAGCTATTGAATTTCCTTTTCATAAATACATAATGATTTTCACCATGCATTTGTTATTCATAAATAACTTCTAACTCAGGAGCTGACAGTAAGTTGGGACTGCTTTCAGTTTTTGTTTGCCTGTTTCTAATGGCATCTTATTTCATTATTCTATATTAGAATTCTCTGTTTCTCTACAAGTAGGTTCAGATACCAGTGCCGAGGTAGCACGGCAAATGCTTAGTAGATTCCCATGCATGTGCTTAGTATCATGCAGGCAGAGTTCTGCTGAAATCAGCTGGATATAGCACTTACAAAGGAATGAAAACACACAGCAGAGGCTCAGAGCATAAACACTACAACTACACAGGGATGGAAATTCTGTTCTGCAAAGAATTATGAGTTTTCAATAGCAGTCTTATTTCCAATCAGAAATAAAAAAATTAAAATATCACAAATTCTCAAGGAAATAAAATTCTAGGAGAGAGATGGGCTTGGATTTATTGAAATGTCTTCATTTTTACTCAAATTTTCTTTCTTTAATCTTATATCACACACTGTAACGCAAAGATTTTTATTTTTAATTGAAATGTCATTCTGAAATGGAAGTGTTAAAATACTATTTCATCAAATACTGCAAGAACACTACACTTTCTTTTACCTCACATTTTACAAAATAATATTGTGGAAGTACATACACAGTTTCAGCCCCATACAAACTTTGATGTAGCATTTCCCTACTTGTTTTTTTACAGCTCTATTTCATATATAATATAACAGAAATTTAGTTGATCCTTTTTTCTCTGCTTTCTGATCCTGTCTCTATGTATTTCTTTGCCACCAAATTTCAGCCACAGACTCCAAATTTGTTTTCTGCAACCATTGGTATGAATCAAAGTATACTTTATCGAAAGTTTTCTAAAAATGAACCAAAAAGTGTAACTATCGATAAATGGTAATTTTTTAATGAAGAAGTGGTTTAATAGTTCATACTAACTTGTGTATGTGTTCCTTAAACAAAATACTTCCTGTGAAATAAATGCGACATTAATAGAAGCAGATCTTGTTGAAATGCAGAGCTGAGTAGGAGCATGAATGGCTCTCCAAGGATTCCTTCCAGCTGAGGCTCAGGTGGGTTTTTCTGTCAGAAAGGTCCCACTCACCTCGCTGGGGATGCAGGTGGCAGCAGAACCGAGCTCCCAGGAGCTGAACAAAACAAGATGCAGGATGCACTTACCCGAGAGGAACTGGCACAGGAGGAACTCTAAGGCTAAACAGCCTCCAAAACAGAAAGAGCAAAGGGGCTGGCGAAAATTAATGCCTCACTCCCCTGAGTGCTCTAAAAGGGAAAGTACAAAGGTGGAACATTCTCACTCAGATAAAGAGCCGAGTAGTTTGGAAGTTAAATTTACCTAATTTTAGAAGAGATTATGTGATTTTTTTTTTCCAATGACAGTATGGCATAAAACATCAGAGATAAAAATGGTCGAAAACCTGAATTTGTCCTCAAAAAATTTCACAGGTTTCCCTTGGAAATTCCAACTAAATTCCAACTAAATACATACATCCTCTAACTTATTTCAAAGTAATGTTGCAATTAAAAGTATCATTTCAGGGGTTTCATAAAGTACTATTTATTGAGATTTTTTTCTGTCTCTTCCCCAATTATCTTCTGATCTTTTTTTTCGACTAGTAATGATAAGGAAAAGGCAAAAATTTTGTGAAAATCCTCTATCTACTACTTTCTTCTTTTTTCTAAAATCAAAAAATATAAACAAATGTATAAAAGTACTTTTATTTTTAAGCAGGAAAATGAATTTCAACTTCACAACTGGAAAATTGAAAAATATCACTGATCTAGACAGTTCCTGCCACAGAGTTTTAATTTTAATTGAATCACATTTCAGATTACAATATTTTGAAAAAGATGCCATTGGCTGTGAATATGTTTTTCTCTTTTGTTCTTAGTGCAAGCTAATACTCTCGGTACTTATAGAGAGCATGGTGAACTAACACAAGCACAGATCTTACCACATCTCCCCCAGACCCTGCACGACTGTGGTCTCCTGAACTATCTTGACTGTTCTGCATCATAAAGCTTAAACAGAAAACCACTGAGTCACTCAGCGTATTTGTTTGCCAATGACAGTTTGTTCCCTACAATGCATTTTCCAGTACTTTATCCAGTCTGCTTTAAAAATGTCTCAAGGGATGAAGAACCTTAGGAAAGTGTTTTACAGACAGTTGGAGCTCCTAGTTAGGAAGTGTTTCCAGTTACTGAGTTAAAATCCAATTTTTTTTTTTTTTTTTAATTTTGTGTCCCAGGTTCCAGTGGCAGCCTGTTGTTTCAGGGTATAAGTGAGTTCTCAGTCTTTGCCAAAACATACAGTTGATGTTGCTGGTTATAAAGAGTCAGTGTGTGCCCTAACGAAATCTAATTATTAAAATCTGAGTCTGGATCATGCTGTGAACTGTTCTCAGCTTTCAGCCCAGAGACCAGGTAGAGACAATAACTGCTGCTATTTATCCCATACCTCTGTCCTGTTCTGTTTTCAGCCTCATTTCACCCCGTGGCATTAACTGTTACAGCGAATAAGGGAGAGCACGTGAATATTTCCTTCATCAGAATGGCAGCAAAAGAGGAAGATGCAGTGATCTACAAAAACGGTAATTAGCCTTTCTCTCTTGCCTTTTCTCTCCCTGCCGTCACTGTCTTAGCTAAATGCCATGTAACTGTTTGAAGTCATTGCTGATGATGCCCATGCTGTGCATCAGGAGCAGACATCACGCCTCATGCCTTTAAAGTTCCCTAAAGGGGCCATTTGCCATATCCAAAATATGAGCTGACCTGCATCTCTTCCACCAGAATGCTAAATTCTCTGTTTATACCTTTGCTCTTTTTCTCATTTTCGTTTTTGATTTCCTTCTATATGCCTCTATATATTTGCCTGGCTGATTTTAGCATTTTTTTTCCTTTTTTTTTTTTTTTTTTTTTTTTTTTTTTTTTTTTTTTTTTTTTTTTCTTTTTTTTTTTTTTTTTTTTTTTTTTTTTTTTTTTTTTTTTTTTTTTTTTTTTTTTTTTTTTTTTTTTTTTCTGTGACACTGTGAAGGCCTAGTTACTGCATCTTTCTTTGTATTTTTACTGCTTTTCAGGTACATACCTTTGCTCCTTCAAATGGCTTTTAGAAGCCATTTTTCTTCTATGATGCTCTTCAGGCTAAAAAAATTAAGCAGCAATAAACTCCTACCAGAAAAGCAAAACTGTCAACAAAATCTAAACCTTATTTCATTCGACTACAAAAACTCTTCAGGTTGTAAAACTTATGACACCAACTTTTCTATCTAATGTGGCACCTAAATAACATATAACTCACTGTTCAGCTGTGTGTTGCTACTGCTTGACACTTGGAAATATGTGCAGTTTGCTATCTGCCTCCTGGAGAAATGTAGTAAAATGCTGGTCATTAAAACACACAGTGCCTTCATACTTAACCAGATATTAGACCCCAACAAATTACAGTTGTGGAAAGCATACATAATGTACTGGTCCATCTTTGTCTACTGAAACTTTAGCTTAAGTGAGCTACCAGCAAACAGGGAGTAAATAGAGCAGGATGAGGTAAGGAAGTGTCAGCATGCTGCAAAAGAATGCATGTGGTGAGTCAACCTCAACCTCAGATACCGAATACCTGGAACACCTCTCTACAGGCTGGAAGAGAAAAATAACCAAAATGTGTCTTTTAAAAAGGCAGTAAAAAAAAGCAGAGTTTCTCAAAGACCTATTTCTTTGCTCTTCAGAGATTCAGCTAGGACAGCGCACAGTGGAGAAATTTTCTCATCACTTGTCCTTTCAGAGTCCCTAGGGAAATTTTGTGATCTTCTGTCAGCGTTTTCTTATACAAGAACAAGCTGATACGTTGGAGCAGGAGTGCTTACATCATCGTGCTGCCTTAGCTGGGATTCCAATTGGAAATTTGGCAAAAAGCCTCAGATTAACCATGAGGTTAATGAACTCTGGACAGTAGGTCAAGTTCTCCACCTGAGATTGCAGCTGAAATAGCATCCCTGAGGACTCCTGATACAGCAGCTGGCAAAGAAAATACTTGTCCTATTATATTTAACTGTTGTATTCTTTCACTTCAGTCAGCGGGGTTTTTTTGGGTGTTTGTTTTTGTTTATTTGTTTGGGGTTTTTTGTGTGTATCTACATGTAAGAATTTCATTCTGGGAGAAGGAGGAGATAGAGCTCTACTTCCCCCTTGCAGACCCTCATAAAGGCTGTCTAGAGAATGTAACTATTCTGCTGTACAAGATTACTTTAAGACATTGACATAACATGTGCCGTCTTGGAAAATATGCTACAAAAATTGAACCTTGCTAAAAAAACTGTGAGCATAAGGCCTTCTTAATAATTTGCTGCCGAGTTTGTGTTGCAGCTTGTAACTCAAAAGATATGGAAAAAAAATGAAGTAATCCCTTTCATTCTTTGGCCCTGTTTTCTTGAAGAGTTGTTACGTGTTGTCATGGACTAAACTGACCCAAGATCATTTTGATTATGAACCTCATCCAAAGCTTTGCGTTTCTAGGCTACCTGAAACTTGACTACAGTCAAATTGGTAGTGTGATAGTGTGTATGATCACAGACATAAAGGTCCTACCTGATGCTGTTTACCTTGTAAATTATTTCAACAAAGTGAAAAAGCTTGTTTCATTATCAGCGTAACTGTGCAGGTGTGCAGACAGTAGGGGCATTTGATTTGTGGAAGTATCATCTGGATAGTGGTCATTCAACATAGAAGACTATGACAGGAAACAAGAAAAGTTATAAATAAACAGACACACAAGCCCTAAGGAGTAACAGATGACAGAGAAAACATCAAAGGGCAGAGCTCTCCAGCTTCAGAGGGCCACTGAGGGAACACCACAAAGCCCTGAGCAGGTTCAGCCAGAGGTTTGTAGGTATAAGAAGTGGTAAGCAGGGTATCAGGGGAAAGCGCAAACTTATTATGGCTTGACTGAGCATGTGTGAAATAATGGGATATTTAGAGAAAGAGCCAAGCAGGAGAAAGGAAGGGCTCAGCGTGAAAGTGAAAGGAACAAGCACAGGAAAATGGTGTGGGTGTCAGCTAAAAGGTGCTGCTGATCTTGCTAAGCTCTGTACTACAGTTGGTCTGATCTTGTTAAGCTCTATTCTTAATTATTCTTAGAATCATAGAATCATAGAATAGTTTGGGTTGGAAGGGACGTTTAAAGGTCAGCTAGTCCAACCCCCCTGCAAGGAGCAGGGACATCTCCAACCAGATCAGGTTGCTCAGAGCCTCATCCAACCTGGCCTTGAACGTTTCCAGGGACGGGGCATCCACCATCTCTCTGGGAACCTGAGCCAGTATTCCAGCACCCTCATTGCAAAAAAAAATTTTTCCTTATATCCAGTCTGAATCTGCCTCCTTCTGTTTTAAAACCATTACCCCTCGTCCTATCACAACAGGCCCTGCTAAAAGGTTTCTCCCAGTCTTTCCTATAAGCCCGCTTTAGCTACTGGAAGGCTGCTATAAGACTGCCTCGAGCCTTCTCTTCACTTCTTCAACATAAGTGTGCACTCTGCCTGGTATGCACATGTATAAACTTCTAGTGACCTTCAGGCCAGACAGGAAGACACAATGGGTTTGGGTTGTAGGAACTGGAAACACATGCTAGGGGTCAAAGAGTCTTGCTTGTCTGGGACCAGCAACCAGAGAGATTGAGAGTCTATGGCCAGTTACGGCAGGGACCCGTTTATGTGTGCATGTGTGTGTGCATGTGTGAACTTTAAACCAGGCTAACCAGAGTAGGGTAAGAGGTCTGAGAGCCAGCTCTTAGAGAGACTGCGGGTCCAGTACAGCTGAGACCCATTTTTGGGTGTGTGAGTGTATGAGATCTGTAGCAAGCCTGACCAGCTGGCAAGCACAAATAGGATTGGGCTGTCTGGGTTGTCCATGTGTATGTGAGTCCCACGTTCACATGCAGTACCTGTAAATGCATGGTTCTGCTCTGTGGGTCTGTTGGTGGCTGGCTTTGTCAGCACAGTGTGTGTGAACACGTGCATGTATGATTTGGTGACCACTGGCTGGACCTAGCATTAGCCGACTGGAGGAGCCTGGAGTGGAAGGGCTCCCAGGGGTCCTGAACTCCACTGGATGTAGTTTCTCTTTGACAGCAACCAGTGTTCAAGTGTTGTTATTTGGTGATCCAGAGGGATGGGAGAAGACTAAATGCTATTGCCCTACTTAGCAAACATGTATGACCAACTACAGCAAACCTAGAATAACACAGACAAGCTCCCTTGGTTAAAACAACAGAAGAGACAGAATCGTGTTAAATCTGGGAAGAAATTATAAAGCTGTTCTTCCTGCTTTGGTCTGCTAAGTAAATCTTTGTGCTACTCAGGTTATGGCGTTTGCTATTTGACTCCTTTGAGCCACACTAGATTCCTTACAGATGGTTACCCCGTACTTCAGGAAAAGCCAAAAACCAAAATGAACACTTTTAACCACTAGGCTCTTAGCAATATCCCTGTAAAGCAATGCTGAACTCAAAGTTGTTTGTCCCATTCATCTACTAAATCTCCTCAAGATCTAGCTTCCTCTTCACTTGCAACTCTCCAATTATCAAAAACTAGTACAGCTAAAGAGCTGTCAGCAAATTCATAACTAATAAATAGATTCTGCCGCTTAGTTCATCCCAGCTGTCCTTCCTCTGTAACCAATGCAAACTCATTTCTTTCTGTAGAGGATGAATGGCTTCTGCCTGTTGTATCTGTGTGCTCCTTCCCCAGGTTCCTTCATCCACTCTGTGCCCAGACATGAAGTGCCAGGGGAGCTGGAAGTCTCCTATCCTCAAGTTCAACCACAGGATGCAGGCGTTTACTCTGCTAGATATATAGGAGGAAACCTCTTTACTTCTGCCTACACAAGGCTTATTGTAAGACGTAAGTTCCATTAATGTGTGCTGATGATTAACTCTTTAAAGTTGTAATGAATCTGAAATGAAAACTATACTGTGCCCAAATAAGGGGCAAAATCTTTCTTGGCATAAGCTGCCAACAGATTATGTCAGAATAAATTTTTTTTCCAAGAATCTTTGGTACAAGCTGATACTGATTTAAGCAGCTGAGAGAAAAAAAAAAAAAAAAAATCAGGTTTATGTTCAGTTCATCTTAGCTATTGCCAGGATAGCTAGCTCTTTTCTCAGTATCTCAGCTTTTCAAACACCAAGTAAGCATGAATGAAGAAGGTGGTACTGGGCCATGAATATGAGATGTAGGTCTGAGCAGAAGCTAGGAATTTTCAAATGTCTCTGTTCTCTGTGGTGGCCTATATCCAAACCCCATTTATCCTAAGATTTCTCATCTTTAGCATATATTATTGTAATTTCACAAACTGCCCCAGCCTTAGTTAGCTCTTGATGTTCACCTCCCTGTGGATGACCGGACCAGTTTACAATGCAGGTGGATATTTTCCATTAAATATTCTGCATGTCTTGTAGCTCATGCTGCTGTGTCCAGTTTGATCAGATATCAAGAACATTATATTCCATTAACTTGGATAGACATAGAAAACTGCTATATAAAAATAAATAGCTGTTCAAATATCTTACATTATGGAGACGATATTTCTGATGGTGAGACATATTTTACTTGCTAACACCCAAAAGTCACAAATGAATCAATATAATGCCCCAAATTTGGATTTTGCAGCTATTGCCACCTTACTAAATGAAATGGTCCAAGATCTATACTCTGCACTAGTGCCAACCTGCACAGCAGAAGACTTATGCACAAATTCTGCCTCCTGCCTTGAAATAGGCTTTTGTCTTACCCATCCTGCCAGTTGGGAAAACTGCTGGGACATAGTCTGGGAGAGTGGTAGGGAGCACACCAACAATAAAGAGAAAGGATGAACACACCGCTCAAATACGTGTGTTCTCTCTCTTTGAATTAGCACCATAGACACAGAATGATGATTTTTAGCAAAGTTTTGGTTGTTTTTTTTTTTTTAATATCCACATGTAAGAATTTCATTCTGGGAGAAGGAGGAGATAGACCTCCAAGTACCATGTTGACTCATTAAATGCTTACTGAAATCTGAAAAAGCTGATCCAAGTCTGGATTACCCAGTTTTAGTGAGCCTGCCTGAGGACTTCCCAGTTTCAGTCCCAGCTTTACACTAGAGGAAGTCAGGAAGTTCAGCTTCTGTGACACAAGAAACATTGCTACAAATCAAATACTAAAAATTATTGAGTCTTCTCAGCTCCCACAGGTTTCAAAAGCAGCTTAGCGAATTTTGCATCTTGTATGGATAGATTAAACATTTGCATGATGAAGTCATATAAACTTGTTTAGAGCTTGAGCTTGGCTTCTATTAAATCAGTATCAAAACTCTCACTGGCGGGATTAATGGTAGTAGTATCTTTTCAAATTATGAAATGGTAAAGAAAATAATGACAGACATTAAGAAAAACTGATTGCTCTTAGTCCATTTATTCCAGAAACAGGTCACCAGTTGATTGATCTTTGTTATAAAGAACCAGTGAAGACAGTGAAGATACAACAGATGTGAACCCAGTCTAAAGAACTTCCAAGAAAAATATTGCTACAGAAAAAAATAATGACTTGCCAAATGCTGATACAATGCAGTGATGCCAAGCTTGGTCCTGCTGGCTTACTACCAGTTCAGTCAGCTCCTGGACATTTTATAGGTCTCGGATTCCTGCTATGAGAATAGAAATCTTAAATAGAACATCTTTGTCAATTTCCAAACTTACTCTTCCAAAATAAAATAATCTATTTCTAGTTTCAAAAAGGAAAGACTTTTTCAGTTCCTTCCTTGAAGATGCTACATAGCATTACTGCCTACCAGGCAGTAGGTCTGCTCCAGAAATAGGTGCACTTCCACAATGGAAAAATGGATTCCTTACATTAGGTCAGTCAGATGAGATTTTTAGGAGGGTATTTTTATGTATTTCACTGTGTTAATTAAAAATAATTTTACTTCTTGATTGTTACTGAATGAGAAGACAAACATTTTTCATTATATTTTTGCATAAAAGGATGTGAAGCTCAGAAATGGGGCCCTTCCTGTAGCTCCCACTGCCCTTTCTGCACAAACAATGGCATTTGTCATGAAGATACTGGGGAATGCATCTGTCCTCCAGGTTTTATGGGAAAAACATGTGAGAAAGGTAAGCAAATATTATTTTCACAGGTTGCTTATTAAATTGTTCTCAGTAGCAGAAGCTGGCAGGTTATTGAGGGAAGCATCAAATGGAGTAGCCTTGTTTTATTCTTGATAGCCACAGCATTTACAGCTGGTGCTGGAGACAGGAGTGTTGGGTGACACAGTAAGGCTGTGATTTAAGCTCTCCCTCTCTTCTCTTAGTAGAGATTATTTTGCCAGGGAGATGAATGTTTCCAACTCTTCTTGATTGATATGCACTTGGACAGTGTGCTAGATAACCTCATCTAGGCTTCCTTTCCTGCAAGAGGCTAGACTAGATCATCCTTCAAGGTCTCTTCTGGCCTGGGCTGTTCTATTATTACCCTAAAATTCACTATGCTCAAAGTATGTATCCTAATATGCTGACCAAATTGCAGGGCTGCAAATACTAAAGCTAAGCTATTGGAACAGTTGACATCTGAACCACGCTAATGCAGTGCTCTTCATATCAGAAAAGTAAAACCGTAAGCTTGGTACTGCCCTCTAAGAGCATTTGATTTTCATGGCACTATTTGTTCATTTTATATTTAAAAGTCTTATAAAGAAGGTTTATTGCTAAAACTCCATCCCCACATAACCAAAGCAACAAGTGCTCTGCTGATGGATCCTCACATGGCAGAAAGTTATGTTTGCTTTTGCTGCCTGAACTTAACCATTAGTGCAGCCACAACATGTTGTTATGGATGATAATATATCTGGTATCTGAATAGTAAAAATTCTATTTTTCATTTTAAGTCATGTTTTCTGTTGTCTAAAGCTCTATCATTTTAAGCATTAGCTCTTTTGCTAACTTAATGCTGTTGGGCTATTCTTTCCCTCTCTCCCTTCAACAGCTTGTGGAGCCAATACATTTGGCAAAACTTGTGAAGAGAGCTGTAAAGAAAACTATGGCTGCAGAAACTATATGTTCTGTCTACCAGATCCATATGGTTGTTCTTGTGCCACAGGATGGATGGGACTGGAATGTGATAAAGGTACAGTAAAAAATATGAGGAAAGGTGAAGAGTTCTTAGTGTGCTGCAAATAGGAAATACAGGAGGGAACTAACAGAGGAGATTAAGGATTAGATTAGATTAGATTACAGAGGATAGATTCTGTAAAAGAGGGATAACAATATTTCCTCATCTCAGAGGACCATGTCAAATTCTCAGAAGAAGAAAATGGTAAAGTTTAAAATTGTTTAACATCTTTGTCTGCTATGTGGACAGTGGGATATAGTACACCCTCAGAAAGTTCACCGATGACATCAAGCTCTGTGTTGCAGTTGACACTCTGGAGGGAAGGGATGCCATCCAGAGGGACCTTGACAGGCTAGAGAAGTGAGCCCGTGAGAACTCATGAAGCTCAAGAAGACCAAGTGCAAGGTCCTGCATATAGGTTGCACATACAGAGACTTGGCAGAGAATGGATTAAGAGCAGCCCTGAGTAAAAGATGTTTGGGATGCTGGTTGACGAGAAGCTGAACAAGAGCTGGCAATGTGCACTTTCAGCCCAGAAAGCCAACCCCATCTTGTGCTGCATCAAAAGAAGCGCGGCCAACAGGTCGAGGGAGGTGATTCTGCCCCTCTACTCTGCTCTGGTGAGACCCCACCTGCAGAACTGCGTCCAGCTCTGGAGCCCCCAACATAAGAAGGATGTGGACCTGTTGGAGCGAGTCCACAGGAGGGCCACGAAGATGATCAGAGGACTGGAGAACCTCTCCTATGAGGACAGGCTGAGAGAGTTGGGGCTGTTCAGCCTGGCAGAGAGAAGACTCTGGGGAGACCTTATAGTGGCCTTGCAGAACATAAAGGAGGCCTACAGAAAAGATAGGGAGGGACATTTGACAAGGGCATGTAGTAATTGGACAAGGGGTGATGGCTTTAAACTGGAAGAGGGTAGATTTAGACCAGATATAAGGAAGAAATTCTTTACTACGGGGGTGGTGAGGCACTGGAACAGTTGCCCAGAGAAGTTGTGGATGCCCCATCCCTGGAAGTGTTCAAGGCCAGGTTGGATGGGGCTTTGAGTGACCTGATCTTGTGGAAGCTGTCCCTGCCCATAGCAGGGTAGTTGGAACTAGGTGATCTTTAAGGTCCCTTCCAACCCAAGCCATTCTATGATTCTATCATTCTAAAACTATTCAAACTATTCTGCAAAATGATTTTACATTCTACCAAGTCATTAAAAATCCTCTAACAGCTACAGATTTGTTGTGTTTTCTACAAGTCAACTGAACAATTTAGTGCCAAACATACAAATGCTGCTGAGCAACACTGAGCATAATCAGCCTTGGTCATTTCAATTAGACTGCAATCTCCTTGGGACACAACGCATGTCTTCCTTTGTGAATGTATGCCATCTTGTTCAATGGTGACATAGCTCTGATGAAGCCTTTGGAGACTACCCGTGTAGTCTCACACAGTGAGATGAAGTGTAAATGAAAAAACAGTTGAGATTGAAGAAGCTTCCTTATTGGCATCTAGTCTACAAATGACAGGCATGGTTACAAATGTGCTCTATGTTTTTTATGTTAGTGTGTTCTCAGGATGCTCTGTGAATGATTTAGTGATTTAGTGCTAATACATATAGTTTCAAACTCAACCCAACTGAGGAAACTAAACCGTACCAGAGAATTGATGCATGAGATTGAAAACTAATGGAAGACATTTTCTAGTACCTTTACACTAACTGGAAATGTATGTACTTGCAGAATGCAAACCTGGGTTTTATGGGTCGGATTGCAAACTCAAATGCAATTGTCACAATCGAGGGACATGCGACAGGTTTAAGGGCTGCATCTGCTCCCATGGATGGCATGGTCTGCAATGTGAAAAAGAAGGTAAAGCAAGGTAACACGGTAGTAAATGGCTTATCCCAGTGTAACTGAAACAGATCTTCATGCTGGTACAGCATGAACACTCCAGCCTGGTATCCTTTCTCTGCCAATTACACTCCAGTGGCCCAGACACTTCTATATATCTTTATTGTAATCAGTGGGTTTTAAGTCTCTCTCCCATATGCTGCATTTAGCAGGCTGGTATGCTACTATTTCATCTGCTTTTGCTTTCATTAGAGGTAGATTTTCAAACTGTACTCTGTAGGATATGACGCTGACCTTAATATCAACTACTGACAGAAGCTGCACATCCTACCTACACGATCAGGTTTTCGATAGGCCTACGGTACTTTACCATTACCTCTTACTCATCTGCATATAGTCCTACACCATGTACATCATTATCTGAAATTGATGACTGAGACACCAAAACAACCCCAGAGCTTAAAACAGATCTGTCTCTCTGAGAAAGAGGTAAGCTTGCAAAGCTGAACATACCTCATTCAGAATCTCTTTGGATTCAGGCAAGGTTCACGCACATATTTTATAAGATGCACTCAGAATCTATTATTTCTGCTTGATAAATAAAGATAAAAATCCATCATTAACTTGTAAGAGCTTGAAAGCTTGACAAGTGCAAAAACAAGCAGAGAAACAAGACTGTGATCCAACCAGCCAGACTACACTGTTGTGATCTGAGTGCTCTTATAAACAGACAAAATGCAGAGCAAACAAATACTCTGCAGTCAGTACAAAATGTGAGCATGGTTTTGCCATAGATAGACTGTCTGTGCTTAGAATGTCAGCGAGAAATAGAGGAGAGAGGAGGGGAAAAGAAAGAAGAGTGGACACAGAACTGGTTCCTTCTCACGTGATACTCAGTGATGTGGCAATGCTCACTTTGCTAAGCGTGATCCTTGCATATACCCGCATGAGTGAAGGGAGAACCAGACACCTGTGCTGCCTATGCTTATAGCACACCTAAACCTGTTTCGGTGCTGCCTTTTTAAAATCTTGTTTGAAGGCTGACATTAAAATACTGTATGTCTTCTGTAGGTTCAGCAGATCTTTCACCTCAGATAGAAAATTTACTAGATCCTGTAGAACTCAATTCTGGTGTTGAGTTCAAGCCTTTGTGTATAGCAACTGGAATGCCACTTCCTAAATCTGAAGAATTTAAACTTTTGAAGCAAGATGGAACAGTCCTAAAGGTAGGCTCCTGACTAATTGCTTCCTATTATTTCTAATGTATTTTGACATTCTGAGATACCTCATGAACTCATGAGCACATATGAAACTATGGACTTGACCGTTGTAGACCCTTTCTATTGATATCACTAAACTCCAATGAGTTCTAAACTGTGAGAAAGTGTCATGGGGATATTCCTAAATGCTCATATTTTTCAAGCCCTGTGTGCCTTTTGTCATTTCAGCCTGCCCTAACTATGACCAGTAATCGCTCTGAAGCCATGTTTACAATTAACCGAATCCAGCCCCGTGATACAGGAACCTGGGTCTGCAGTGTGCAGACAGTAGCAGGAATGGCAGAGAAACCATTTCAAGTTATAGTCAAAGGTAAAAGCATGAATCCCTTCAAATGTCTCTTTTAAGAGCAGGTTTATACTCTCACATGGCATGTTCTCTGCATCACAGGAAAATGTCTGAATAAACATCTACGGTCAGAATATGAACAGAAAGTCTTTATAACTAATTTTCTAATTATGTGTATTGAAAAAAATTAGTGTGATGGTAAGGGTCAAAAGAAAATTTAAGAGTTTCTTTGTAAGATCTAAACAGTCAGCTGTAGGTTGTTAATCCCTGTCTACTTTGTAAGAGTTTTGAAGAATTTCTCCCATTTTTCTGTATGTCTAGGAAGATACTAGAGTTTTATCGATACAGGGAATTAAAAGGCTGATTTAACACTTACATTCTTGCTCAGTTCCTCCTGTGCCACAGTACGCCCCAAAGCTGACAGACAGTGGACATAATTTTCTCATAATTGATATCAATGCTGAGTTACATCTTGGAGATGGACCCGTTGTGTCAACAAAACTCCTGTACAAGCCAGCAAAACGTTACCAGTCTTGGATGTCTGTGGAAGGTAAGAGGATGTTCTTTAACTCCCTTAAACACAAACTTCAGCTGGATGCTGAAACATAATCTGGGGTCTGCTCTTGACTGGACTCAAAAGACTCTACAAAGCATAAATGTTAAATCTTTTATGACTGGATGTGTGATTCTTTGTCTATCACTATATATAATGTTAATGTTAATGTGGATGTTGTACACCAATAGTAGTCAAAAGTGCATATTTAGTTTTCAGTAACCAAAGAGTTCATCCCTCCTTCCTTAAAATAAACAGTACTCAATGTTTGGCCTGGCTGTTGAAAACTCCCATGTAAATAGCAGGTTTTCAAAAGCAGTGAACAGTATGGAGACATCCTGGAACATCTACAATCTTTCCTTGTGTGTATTGTGCCCTCTGGTGAGACAAATATCTTACCTAAATATTTATCAGGAATGATTTGGGCAAAATGAAGCTTTCTTGAGAGTTAGATGATCTCTTCCAGCCCTGTTTTAACACTTTATGCAAGGCCTAAAATACTGTAGGAAATATTACAGGAACTTTAACAAGTAACAGACAACTGGTTTTACTAATTCAAGATAACCCAAGATCTGCATACACAATGCACAGTGCCTAAGTAACCAGTCGTGTTCTGTCCTGAAGGAAGGGCAGAGGGAAACATCCTTGGGCTAGGTTGGAGCTCAACTTAAAAATAAGTATTTTATACTTTTAAATAGTTTATCTTAGTGAATCAGGAAAAAAAAAAAGAAGAGCCTGAATATCTTGCCTTCCATGGTTAGTGGTTCAGGAATATTTTCCAAAACTTTTCTTCCTCAACATTTTTCAGTATGGGCCATGGCTTTACTTTCTCCTTTTGTTGTCAGTAAAAGGCAGAACCAAAAGACTAGACAACCTGGAACCAAGAACAGAATATCAGTTCTGTGTCCAGCTGAGTCGGCAAGGGGAAGGTGGGGAAGGCCATCCTGGACCGCAGGCTAGCTTCACAACAGCTGCGCTTGGTAAGTCGTCATCTTGGCTTTTCACAAAAGGGCTGTTTCAGCTGGTTTTCTCTGTGGTCTGTTCCCTGATCTCTGCCAGAGTGCTTTCATTTGAGCAAGGAAGGCTGGACCTGAAGACTATGTAGAGTCTTTCAAAATAATCTCAGGTAAAGAAAAAAAAAAAGAATGGGAGAAAGAAAAAAAACACAGAGATGAAGAAAACCAGAAAAAGGTAGAACTGTTAATATCCCTGATTTTGAGATGGGGGATCCTGGAAAGGAAAATGTACATATTTTGGCTGGCTATGCAGCAGAGTTGGAGATACAAATCGCTTCTTTATCATGCCAGTCTTTCCTCCTAATTCCAGATCTGTCCTTCCTCTTGGTATTAGATCGGTTTACTTTAAAAACGAAGATGTCTGAACAAGCAGAAAAGTTTTTAGTCCACTGAGGATACAGCCCAAACTGAATACAGACACAGAAAATAGATTAGTATTGCACCAGGAACCATCTAACAAGAGAGTAAAAGAGCCGGCTGCTCGTGTCTAAAAAGTACATCTGCAACACTGGCTTATTGAAGAGACCTTTTTGTTGACACAACAGCTGTTGATAAGATACTTTGAGACTATCAACACCTTTTTGATGTAATTTCTGCCAAATTGGGTGGAATGGTGGGGAGAAATACCCTTTGTCACTCCAAGTTAGGGGAAGTGGTTGGGAATAACTGGTACCCTATTTTAGCTTGCATACCAGACATTAAATATTGTTCCCTGTCTCACTGTGGCTTTTCCAAGGTCTTCCTCCACCAGAAGGTCTCACTCTCTTTCCAAAAAGTATGACATCACTGAATTTGTCATGGCATCCTTTAACACTGAGGACAGAGGATGACATTCGTGTTGAAGTGGAAAGGAAGAGTGTGAATGACAACGGTGATGAGAGCAGTGTTATTACTCAAGTGCCAGGAAATATGTCCACTCTGATCATTAAAGATCTTGAGCCTAGACAGCAATACATGTGCAGGGTACGGGTGAATGCCAGGTCCCAAGGAGAATGGAGCAACTATCTGTATGCATGGACTTTCAGTGACAGTAAGTAGCTGATTCACATCCTTCTGTTTAATTCTTCCTCCTTCCCCAGTGATCAGACCGACTGTTGCTTAATGACTACATTAAGTGTACAGAATCCTGGAATCATAGAATAGTCTGGTTTGGAAGTGACCTTTAAAGGCCATCCAGTCCAACCCCCCTGCAAGGAGCAGGGACATCTCCAACCAGATCAGATTGCTCAGGGTCCCATCCAATCTGGCCTTGAATGTTTCCAGGGATGGGGCATCCACCACCACTCTGGGCAACCTGTGCCAGTGCTTCACCACCTGCAGTGTAAAAAATTTTTTTCCTTATGTTCAATCTGAATCTACCTCCCTTTATTTTAAAACCATTACCCCTCCTTCTATTACAACAGGCCCTGCTAAAGGGTTTCTCCCCGTCTTTCCTCTAGGTAATCTTTTGTTTTGGTAACATTGAGTTCATGGTGATCACTTGTGGTTGTTGTTACTATTATTCTGATTATTCTATTATTCTATATTTTATTATTCTATTATTCTATAGCTCAGTGTCCAAAGAAATTGTTCTGCTGGAAATTATTAGGAACTAATAATGAAGTTTTTTTAAAAAATAGGAAAACCAAATTAAAAACTTAGGAATCCACATGTTCATTTCCGTGCGATACATGCTTCTGACACACGTAGCATTTTTTTCCTCCTCATAATGATGAACCCACAGAGTTCCCTACTGCAAACTCTTTTGTTACTCCAAAAAAAAATCCCACTCAGACTATGCAATTCAACTATGTCAATACAGAAATATTCATCAGTTAGAAAAGGAAGAGAAGATACAATGCAAGGTAGAACCCCTATGAGCAAAGTTAAGTGTGCTGCACTGAAAACCAATTACCGCCCTTGAAATCTCTGAGTGCCCTATCTGAATGAAGTGCCACCTGAACAGATGAACGGCTCATAGGTACCACTGCCCATACCACACACGGGAAAGGTGGACTTCTTCCTCCTTACAGGTCGTATGAGTAGGCCCTCACTGAAATCCTACATGTATTAACAAAGGTATCAATGGCCTTCATGGGACACTCCAGTTTGCTGAGCTCTGATGCCAAACTGCACTAAGAAAAACAAAAGGGTGCTGTTTTCCAGGAGAAGGTACTTAGCTTAGTAGTCATGGGTGTGTCCACAAGACCAGCACTCACCCTTGCTGGTGGTTTTCTGATTAAAGTTCTGGAAATGTTGGTATCGATTTCCCTTCTTTCTAACAGCCGGTATCCAGACAGGGATTTGATCCTGACAGCAGTGAAAGTCTGGGACCTGAGAATCACATGGGGATGATGATTTGGTATAGAAGGAAATTAACCCTTTCTGCATTAATTTGAAAGCAATCATGTTGTTCTTGCATACAGCTAAGAGCATTTATACCTTCATCCAAGGACAGGACTACACTGAAAGCCACTCCAACTTCTGCTGGAAGTGTGGAGTACTGTAACATGGGTGACTGCACATCACGTTCATAAAACTATTGCATTCATAGATCTACCACGTTCATAAAACTACCGTAACTCATCAAAATTCTGCTTCTGTTTAGCACAGCAAAAGCACCAAGGAAAATGTTTAGCTCAATGCAGGAAGGAGAAAGTGCTGGATGTACACTTCAACAGTTTGTGTGTATTTGTGTTTTTCCTCAGGAATCCCTCCTGCACCTTACAACGTCAGGTTTTCTAACACCACAGACACATCCTCAGTGATCTCTTGGACAACTGCTGAGGGTCATTCCATCTCCTCCATCATCATCAGCTACAAAATTTATGGCAAGGCTGAGTACAACCACATCGATATTATCATAAAGAACACCAGCATGACCCAATACCATCTGAAAGGCCTTGAGCCAAACACCGTGTACCAGGTTCAAATTAATGCTCAGAACAACATTGGCTTGAGCAACCCAAACACATCATTTGAACTGAAGACTCTTCCAGAAACTAAAGGTTGGTTATTCCAGCATTCTGCACTTGTGCAAACTCGGGCTGGTGGTATAAACTGATTAGCTAAGCAAAGTCATAATATTGTGGGTTTTTTTTAAATTAGTTTTCTTTTCCTCTTTTGATATACAACACAGCATCATGAAAAATTGATTTCTTAGTTCACTACATGGCATTGGCGAAGTCACAACATATGATGTCCGTGTTTATCCACTAGAAAGTGTCCATCAGCTCACAAATTAAAAAAGCTGCACGTAACAGGACTATTACATTCCTGAATGTGACCTCAGCCCTGCTCTGCCTGAATTCAGTGGGACTTGCAGGTGCTCATACATCTGAAAATCAGAGTATCCAATGTCTGACATTTTTGGAAAACAAAGGGATGTGTCTCTATGTCTTTACACAGTTTACAAGACAGGAGCATTTAGCTATACGTTGTTCATGGCTTTTTCAGAAGTAGCTGGAAATAATGATGAATTATTTATGTGCTTCCTCAACAGCTTCATATGAATCAAAAGGAGGCAAAATGCTGCTTATTGCTATCCTTGGCTCCGCAGGGATGACTTGCGTAACAATCCTCCTGGCCTTTCTCATCATGCTGCAGTTAAAGCGAGCCAACTTCCAGCGTCGAATGGCTCAGGCTTTCCAGAATGTGGTGGTGGGTTTCCAGCTTTCCTGTGTCAGTGTGGTTGTTAGTTTTGGCCTCATCTTTTCCAATACCTTCTCTTTGGCCTTCCCAAATACTGATTTCTCTTCATATGTATAAACAGTGTTATTCTTGTAAAGCTTCTCTGCTAGTGACCCCGGAGCTAAAGTAATCATTGTTATAGGCTATGAGGTAGAAAACCTAACTTGACAAAAGATCCTTCTCCCTTTTTTGCCTGGTCGCACCAGTGTGTGACAAGTACTGAGCCAGACAGAACAGAGGAGCCTGTTTTCCCTCTATGAAGTTGTGGTTGATTTTGAAAAGGACAGTATTTTTTAATGCTACTTTTGAGCATCAGCACCAGCTCTGTCATGGCTTTTCAGCGTGGGGATAGCACACCAGGGATCAGTTAATGGCAGCAACACAGTTCTGGCTGTGAGGAAGTTGCTGAAGGTTGTAACATCGTATAGAAATATCTCTCTATATATATACACACACGTATATATTTGTATCCTGTTGCAGTCTCCTTATCACTCTGCTTTCCTGTGCTGTTCTTTCACTTCAGAGGGGAACCTGTGAGGTAGAAAGAAGCTGGGCCAAGGAGCTCCTCCAAACGGAGCTGCAGAGGTTGATTTATAAACAGAGGGACAGAGGGCTCATCCAAAAAGATAATCAGTTCCCAGGCCACACAGAATAGCTCCTGATCCTTGTTCTGAAACTTTTCCCAGAGAAGTATTTCACAGGAATGTGTAGCTGAAGTACAGATGTCTCCTCAAGTAAGGAGGGAGATCATTTCCTATCTCTTTTGTTTCCTTGCTTCTTCTTTCCTCAGTCTTCCTACTGAGCCTTATCAGCACAGGATACAAGATAAATCTCAAATCTGAGACTTAAAAGCAGTTTTGAGATCAGTTTTACAAATGATTTTTGCCCATCTCCTTCATCTTCAAGATGATTATAAAACTGTTTAGAAGGCCCAGGTCTACAAAGGTACTTGTGCATAAATTAGGAGCCTGATTAATTTTGTGGATCTGGCCAGAAGCGCAGTAAGCATTTAAAGTAGGTGTAACTGTCTACTGTACTCATTCTCATGTAAGCAAGAGATGGATTGGGCTCTGTGCATGTGTGTACACGAGTGAGCACACACGTATTTGGGAAATGTAGTCAGAGCATTGCTCGGTGAAGTAGAGACCACAATTAATGTCCTTTGCTTAACTCTGTTACAGAGGGAAGAGCCAGCTGTACAGTTTAACTCAGGTACCCTCACACTGAGCAGGAAAGCCAAAAACAGCCCAGACCCCACTATTTATCCAGTTCTTGAGTGGAATGACATAAAATTTCAAGATGTGATTGGGGAAGGTAACTTTGGGCAAGTCCTGAAAGCACGCATTAAGAAAGATGGCCTACGCATGGATGCTGCGATTAAAAGGATGAAAGGTAGTAAAGATCGGAGACTCTGAGATGGAAGACTTTTCTTGGTTTGTTTCAAGTGTTTCTCTGTCATAAGAAATGCTTAGTAGCCCTCTCCTAAAGCTAAAATAAATATTCATTTGCTAGTGAAATTGTATCAGCTGTCACTAGGCCAAGATTTGTGCCCTGGCAAAGACTATATTTCTGCACGGTCAAGTTGGTTTACATTTCTCTTTAATCATTAAAATCATTAACTATTATTTTCCAATTCATAGGTCAGTAGAAACTTCATGTGTGAGCTAATCTGCAAGCTGTGAGCCATTAAAAGATGAATTTAACAGGGAGAGGAGCACAGAGCTAGCCTTGGGGCATGGCATTTGCTCATTGTGCTTTACCTTAGCCATTAAGAGACAATTGTATCTATGCATCTATATACGTACGTACTATGAGGAGCACTCACTTGCTTTGTACTCATTAGGCATGACTGCCACGTTCCAAAGAGAAGTGTAACATATAAAATACTGGAAGAATGTACATATTTTCTTGCAATTCACTAGATCATTATCTAGGCAAATTGTGAGACACCCCTAACCATGCTGATCCTGTAAAGAAGAGCCAAGATTGCATGAAGGCAGAAATAACCAACAGCACATATATGCAAAGATTTTTAGACAGCTAGTTTTCATATGATCTGCTACATTTCACAATAATAAGGGAAGTGACATGGTACATTAAGATGCTTTCTTTCTCTGCAGATGGGTCTCTCAAAAGAGACATTAGGTTCTCTCTTTTTTTCCTTGGATTGGAAAGTCCAATTTTTTTTTCAGTATCTTAGAGTTTTTCTCTCTATTTGGTAGTGCCCCAGTAAGCTCAGAGTAGTCATAATTAACAACAATATGGTCATAAATTTAGTTCAAAGGAAAACATAAACGCGTGCTTGTTTGATTTGCAGAGTATGCCTCAAAAGATGATCACAGAGACTTTGCTGGAGAACTTGAAGTTCTTTGTAAACTTGGTCATCATCCCAACATCATAAATCTTTTGGGAGCATGTGAGCATCGGGGTAAGATAACTCTTGAATATAGGTACTTTAAATATTAGTTTAATCCCCCCCGGCTCAGTATGGCCCATGCAGTCCATAGAAACACTACCTCATAAGCAGGTCTTTCTGCAACACTTGTTAAAAAGCCAAATAAAGTCAAGTTATGTCTACAAGCTCACATTAATCCTTCAGAAATGATGTTCATCAATAGCTCTAAATTCTCCTCTGCACCTAGGAATTACTGTGTTTGGTATTTCCCCTCAAGTCTGTTTTATGTTTGTTTCTTTTTCACTCAAAGCGGAGAAAGTGCCCAAATACCATTACTGACCATATTTTACTTTGTGATATGCTCACTATCTGATTCATTAGGATATCTTTATCTTGCTATTGAATATGCCCCACATGGAAATTTACTGGACTTCCTTCGGAAAAGCCGAGTGCTAGAGACAGACCCAGCATTTGCTATTGCCAATAGTACTGCATCTACGCTTTCCTCTCAGCAACTTCTGCATTTTGCAGCAGATGTTGCTAGAGGGATGGACTACTTGAGCCAGAAACAGGTCAGTCTTCAACTCTCTACCCACTGAAAGCATAGCAATTCATTTTTCAGGGACTATGCCTTTTAATGAAATTGAATTAAGGTTTTAATTTTTGCTTCTATAGCACCTACTGGATGAGTTTTATTTTGTTGTGTTCACTTAGCCCTATCAAATACTATATCCCAGGGAATCCACAAAGAGGTATTAAAACTTACAAATGACACAGTAACTAATGCTTTCATCTTCAGATTAAATTTAAAATTTTCTTGATAGTGACATACTAAGCTGTTTGTTTTGGCTTTTGTTCTTATTCTGAATGTCTGCAATTTTCAATATAGCACTAAAATAATACATGCAAAGCTCATAGATACTGTGGATATTTCCTTTTTTTTTTTTTTAATTTTAGTTTATTCATCGAGATTTGGCAGCAAGAAATATCTTAGTTGGAGAAAATTATGTTGCAAAAATAGCTGACTTCGGCTTATCAAGGGGTCAGGAAGTTTATGTTAAGAAGACCATGGTAAGGATCAAAACAAACTGATACAGTCTGTTTTCCTCATTTTTTTGTTTTCTTATTTCTTATTTTGTTTTTTCCTATGAACAAAAATACAAACTCATTGTACAGTACTACAGTACTGATTATAGAAATGTTATATATTTACATGTATAAATATTTATGTTGTGTTTATTAATATACATGCATTACTTGTAAATCAATTCAATATCATTATTATAGTATGATATATAATGTAATTGATAATTATTTCTATTAATATGGATGACAGTAGAATAACCAGTTATGAGATTTACTAAAACTGTACTATAAAAAAAGTATAATATCCATTTGACAAATGAAGAGGATATGTGCATATGGATGGATCTGTACAGCAATAGAAACAATATTTTTGTACCACAATGTGTCTATCTGAGGAAAGCTAGTCTAATTCTATTGAATGAGGCCAAAGTTAGTGAGACAAATAACCACAGGTATGTCAGGATCTGTGAGCTGAAAAATGAGCTGTCCAGAGCTAATGCTTTGGAAGATCTGAAAGAGGATGATGTGTAATAAGGGTAATGTAGTAATGAACCAGGAATAACACCAGGTGGTCAAGGGAACAGGACTGGTTAGAGGGATCATAAGATATCACTCAGGAATTATTTCCCTTTCCTCTTGTTGCTGATTGGATACATTTTCTATTAGCTTCTGTGTTAATCATCCCTTTGGGGATAATTTACTTTGGGAAGTAAATGCATAACTTAAAGAAATAGGTTTATTTACTTGGTAAATCTTACTTACACAAAGTCATTTTTCATTAAGGTAACACACAAAACAATTGTTGGAGTATAAATTGCAATATTGCTATTCCAACTACCAACAAAATAAACTTTCATGAAATCATTTCCAGGGACGGCTTCCAGTGCGATGGATGGCAATTGAATCTTTGAATTACAGTGTTTACACCACAAACAGTGATGTGTAAGTATGTTTTCATGTGGTTTTTTTTTTTTTAATAAAGATCTATTTTCAATACAAAGGAAAGTTTGACAGCCAGGATGAGACATCCGCTCTTAACTGAAAAAAAATCAGAAGCTGTGTCAGCATGAGTGAGCAATGGAAGCAAACATAAAATCCATAACAAAAAAAGTTATTTTTATTTCATCATCAGTATCTGAACAAGTTCTGTGTTCACAAGCTAACTTGGTTTGGGCCACTACTTTAGCTATGTTTCTCACTTGAAATCAGAAACCTGATGAATCCTTGGGAGACCCAGAGAAACTCAGTATTTTAGTTAAGAAGTTGGAAGTGATATTTGGCAAAGCAATTCTGTAATAGCACAATTTGCTGAGAGCTCACACGCCAGTAAAGGATTCTGGTTGATGGACACACAGTGAATTAATTTTGCTAAAGATCTCACTACAGTTTTCCGATTCTACAAATCCTATAATTATACAAATATTTTTTTTTTAAATTAAAAAATAATTAATCACACTTCTCTATGCTCTCTGAATATCAGCAAAACTATCTACTACTTAAAAATGTGAAATCTTGTTGCACTCCATAATATCCCTCTGTTGCAGATGGTCATACGGTGTCCTATTATGGGAAATTGTTAGTCTAGGTAAGTATCTGCATTTTGTACTGCACAAATAAACCAATCTGAGCCAACTCAGTTCCATTCATTCAGTCTGTTTAAAATTATTGTTTTGCAACTCATTTCAAGTTTTTCTGTTTCATTCTACTAAATTTTATGTAGCTTCAATATGCTTGGAGATGCAATTGTCACATTTTCAATTCAGGTACCATTCTGGAGGAGAAGAACATAATGACCATGTTTTCATTGCACTATAAAACCTAGGCCATATCTAAATATAAAGTACAGCATATCACATGATTTATAGTCAAGTTTTGAGTCTGAGTGGCTTTTCCTCAGCCTTCCTGAGTCTTAAATCAAGACTTATATTTTAATGACTTTGGGGTGTGTGTCAGGGGGCAAACATCTGCTACACCAAGTATTCTCAAAGAAAATTTTTTAACATTAATCTTGAAACAAAACTTAGAGTTCACTTCTGCATACACCTCTATTCACTATGTACGTGCTACAGCCTCAAAGTGTTCAAAATGACTGTGTTACGTGGACCTTTATGATTTGCCTTGGAGCGTGCCCCATGGTCTGCTGGCCAGGAGAGGCATACTGACTGAGGTTCACATTGCATACTGGACTAATCATCAACTCTTGCTTTCTAATTTATCCCTAAAATTAACTTTCCTTACTAAATGGTTTTGCACTAGATAGGGATGGGAACTAACACACTGCAGTGTGGAAAATCAAGAGTCTTAGCAACCAAACATCTGCAAAAAGGGGCAAATCCAGCTTGACACTAACAGCTCCATGAGTTCATACTGGATCTTATTAATACCATGCTAATGAAGGAATGACTTGTCTGTTGCCATCAAAGGTATTGCAGAACCAGTTCAAATACAATCAGAGGCAGGCACTCAGAGAAATTGTAGAGAAATTTAGGCCAGGTCCACAGATGATAAAAGCTTATACTCACTTTTATTTTTCTCTTCAATACTGTGCATTAAGCAGTACAGAAACACTAACAAAAACGTAGCTGCAAAATATTCCCTATCATTGGACTAATGTACCTGTTACTGAGTTCATTTTCATACATTCATTTTCATTTCTGCTATGAAATTAAACTTTCTTTTATTAAAAACTCCTTGTGCTCATGGCAATGATTAAAAACTCTGCTTTAGGTGGAACACCGTACTGTGGAATGACATGTGCAGAACTGTATGAAAAACTGCCTCAAGGGTACAGACTGGAAAAGCCTCTCAACTGTGATGACGAAGTGTAAGTAACTGCCTCAGCAAACAAAACGAACAGAGTAACACAACATCTGCTACAGGAAATATATGATGTCTACAAGAAACTAATAAAACAATTTTTTTTTCAGGAAAATATAAAAATGATATTTAAAAGAAAAACACTATAACATGGGTACACAAGTGGAAATAATTACTTAAGTCCTTTTGTACCCAGCATGCACTCTTATTTGCCATGAACCATTTCCCAGGCTCTCTGCTCCTGCCAGATATCCTGTTCTTTACATAATATAGCTGGGCTTTAGCTCAAAGAGAGCTTTTTTGATTATTGTAGAGAAAGAGAATTTTTTTTTTCACATAGCAACCAGCTGTGGAAAAATTAACTCCACCTATGTATAAATCCATTTTCCTTTGAAAAATGGAATGTGCGCAATCTTCCACTAAACACGAATCTGTAGCTTTAACCTATGTATCCAAAATATCAAATGTTGTTTGATTTTTAAAGGTATGATCTAATGAGACAGTGCTGGAGAGAGAAACCATATGAAAGACCATCATTTGCTCAGATACTCGTGTCACTGAACAGGATGTTAGAAGAAAGGAAGGTAAGAATAAATCCATAGAAAAGAATTAGGCCATGAATAATTTCAGTATAGTTTTGGATTCTTGAGGTAATGTACCTTGCATCACACTCTTTCTGTTTATTTCCTTCCCAGACCTATGTGAATACTACCCTATATGAGAAGTTTACTTACGCAGGCATTGATTGCTCCGCTGAAGAAGCTGCTTAAGACAGGAGAAATCTTCATTCGTCAATGATATACTAAAGAAAATCAAAACTCAATCTGCTGGAGCCCAAAATGTGATGTGCTGTGTAGAACTGTGTATAGCTCTCACTGTACATAATACAGTAATACTGTTTTACTGCGGATATGTATGTGTATATCACACAGTAACCTCCAAAGGCTGTAGAAGTGTATATACAGAGTAGGAATAGACTGAAGTAATGAAATCTGCTGTTTCATATGCAGAATTTTCTTTTTTCCTAGTCATGTAGATATAGTGGTTACATATTGTAATGCAATAGATATTGCCATCTTAGATATTTTTGATACTTTTGAAAAGCCACTGATGGCTTAATGGGGATCTTATAGCAGTATTTTGTAGACATTTCATTGTAGTTCAAACAAAAATACTAAGCTTAATGTGACAACGGGAGTTGCAAGCAGACATCAATCCAGTATGGTCACCAAGGATAATTAATTATTAAGTAATACTCCCATTTGAATGTGAGCTAGTAGAAATAACCTGTTCAAAAATTTCTCTTGACACTTGTGAGATATAAGGTATGCTATTGCGTTGTCTAGTTTAACAGCCAATGTTTGCCTATATGCAAAATATGCACGTATTTTGAAGTGTTTAATGCTATTGGAGGCATTATCATACAGCAACTATTATGAAGCACAGGATCAAGAAACATACTACATATTGTAAAACACATTTTTACAATTAGCCTGGATATATGAGGCTTATTCAATTTGTATTTCACTTAATTTCACTGCATAATTATAAATTACTACCTATAATATACAAGCAGGGCTTACTTACTTTTGCTTATTTTATCCCTTATGCACTTTGTAGTGTGGCATAGCCTCTTAAAAATACTGTACTGAAATGCTTCAAAACAGTGATATTTGGTCTGCCAGAAAGATCATGTAGTCCTTAGGTTAGATAAATAGGGGCAGCACTGGCCTGACTTACAGCAGTAGGCAGCATATAAAGGTTTTCAGCTTGACCATTAGCAGGTTTTATGTTCTGCCTTCCACAGCACAATACATCAGATCCCATGTCCTCTTCTTGCCAAGCAGCTTCGATTTGTTTCTTTGCTATTAAGAGCATAACACTACCACTGACAACAGTTTTTCATTTTTCTAAAAACCCCATGTCCTAACATTCTTTTCTTGGGTTTACTCAAAGCCAAATAATAAGAGCAATCTTCACAAAAAAAAAAAAACACAAACCAAACTTTCAAAGCTGGGAGGATCTATGAGCAAGTCTATTACTTTGCAAAAAACACGCCAAAGCCCCTTCTTTAACCTGTAGTAGTGCCTGTATACAGGACTGTTCTATTAATATAGAATGAAGTATTACCTATTCTTCAATGAAGGAAAATTAGAAGGGGTTGGGTTTGGTTTGTTTTTTTTTTTTGACATTCTGAGCAGCAGATACAGGACAATGAATATAGAATATGCAATGCTTTTTCTAATCACAGCTATCACCTGTCAGTATTTCACAGAAAATGAGTTTAATGTGTAAGAAGCAGCTACAGTGATTTTTAAACTCCAATACAGATTTAGTCATGCAGTGTAATCATTCTTCAGGGCACATCTGAGAACAGTGAGATTTCTACACTACTGATCTTATCTTACCCAGTCCTCAATCAAGATCATTTTTCCTCACCGCTCTCAGCTTACTTTGACAAATCAGTGCAAAGCATAAAACTTTAGCTCAGATCTAATGTTGTACAAAAAATGTGGTCCGTTCTTATATTTGCATTTCATTCTGTTTTCTTCACACAAAAATAAGTGGGAAGAGACCTGAAAAGTCTCATCTCTGAAGGCAGCAGATGCTGAATCCTACCTTAGGCAGAAGACAGGTAATTATATGTTGGAGTATAATCCAATTTCAGCTGAGGCAGTGAATGTGTTTACTTCTTGAAATACTCTACTTTTTTTTGTAACCCTTGTAAGTCAGCAAAGCTTATTGCTTTTACAATTGAAAAGCTTCCTACAGGCTCAACTTATTAAAAGAGACCAGCTGATTCTTCTCCAGAACAGGCTACATTTCTACCATTATGACTTTTTGTGTCAATTAGTACATTAAACACAATAAAGTTTGTTTTCTCTCTCCTTGAAGGTAGAGAGAGACAGGAAGGGAAAGGGAAAAAGAAATCAATAATCAAACTTTAATCACACTGCAGAAACCTAAGTTTTATTTCACAGAGGCTGAAAAACATGAAATCAAAAGTTATATCTAGAACTCTAAACAAACAGTGCTTTCACTTACTGCAAATTATAGTTTTCAGCTACACAGACTAGTAAGGGTGATTACAGAAATAATATTCTTTTAACAGAACAGAAAAAACACATGGGCTTGCTGTTTCACACAAGAACTTACTCTGCACATCTTACTTGTATGTATTTTGTGCATTTGTGTTTCCTCCTTCCTGCCCATCTTAAGCCTCAGAACTAGATACTGTCAAGTCTTCCCATTAGATTTTCCCATTGTCCCCTTTTTTACATTAGAAAAGAAATTAGTACTGAATCATTACAGAGCAGCGTGCGAGACTGAGGTTGATTTCTGTCCCCCTCCCCCCCCTCAACTTGTTGCTCCAAAGCCATAATAATCACCGTTTTCTGCTTTTATTGTCCTCCTTGACCTTCCAAAGCATTAGCTCCATACAAGCAATTGCATCTTCCCTGGAATTATGACCACCAACTGGAGAAGAACAACAACAACAAAAAAAAGTAAGTTAGAAGTGTTAGATTATGTATTTCGTTATAAAAGAATGGTAGCTTTGTTTATTAAGCTGAATAATTGTTGAGAATATTAAGATAAAACTTGGTATTCAGACAGTTTTTGATGCAACTTCTTACTACCAGGCATTTAAGGTAATAACCATATGCTTCTAGCAGTCCAGTATTGTCTGGGCAATATTCAGTTTCCCACTGCATCCTTCAGCTTCAATATCCAACGAAGCCTGGATGCGTAACTTAGAGTATCCAACATAACTGTCTTTGGAAAACCAGTCTCTCCAAGGCATGTACTCTCAAATCAGAAGTTGAAATAACAACAGATAACAAGTTAGTTTTGCAACTAGATGGTAATTTATATCTTGGTTAACTAAGGATAATCTACTCGTCCTGATTTACTGAAATGCTCCACAAAATCTGACCAGAATGGAGTTAGAGGATTTAAATTATATAAGATTATACATTTTTATTACATGTTTAGTCAAAGCTTAAAAACTCAACAACTGACAAGATTACACATTTTATACAATTCCCTTAACTACAAAAAGTACAGTACAAAGGTTCTAGTTCATTCTGGTAGGAAAATAGCGGTAGTCATCCAAAAAAAGAAATGAATACAAGCCTCTCATTAGTTGACACTTAATGTGTGGCATCAGAACACCCTTCCTAAGTCAATACAAGAAAACACTGTCAGGATAATCGTAGTTAACTACTGAAAGTTCTGAGCACTCCCTACTGAAAACCAAAGCTGCATATTGGGAGTCTCCAACAAGGATAGGTAGAGAATAGACTTACTATATTCAGCCATCATCTTCATCAGGAAAAATATGACAGTGTTAGATTGTCTCATTGTCTAATTTGAATGTGTGTACCTTATTAAATCCTGTAACAGCTGATCAGGGGAAAGCTAAATCCTGTGTGGTTTAAGTTATGTTAAACAAAGATACCATTTTGAGTATAGAAGTTTTAATAAAGGTACAAATATCAGATAAACAGATCTGGGACAGAGGCTGATTATTCCAAAACCAAAAAAGTTTGGAAGAAAAATCTGACAGCATGCAGTTCAGCATTTTCACTTGAAGATGACAAAATTACCTTCCCATTCTATGTTTCTGAGCTAGTGACTCAAAAAGAAAAAGGTATTGCTTCTTTGCACTGCATTACTGCACAGATTACACATCTACTGATTACACAACTGCTTTGGTCAGGGAAGAATACTACAATATAGTAAGCTGATGCTAGCAAGAGAAATAATTTTCTTAGATTTTTCCATTCCCCAGAGAAGCAGAGGACTTAAGTGCTGTCACAACAAAAGATGACTTAATCGTAAAGCTTTCTCTTGTAAAACTTAAATGCCAGTGATCTGAGATAATTTTTCGTATGTAGCAGCCTAAACTCAGAAACAAAGATCTTCAGACATTTACAGATACGTAGTTGCAATTCAGATATCTACTGGATTAAAGTAGTGCAGTACCTCCTTGAATGCAGAAGTGGTTATACTGCCCTCTCAGTGAACAGCATTTCCACAGCCACGGTAGCCATCCGCAACAGCATTAGTATTACATGAATGCTTTCACCAGCATATCTTACAAGAACTATCCCTGCAATATCTATTTAGACTGGACATACGAAAAGCTGTGGAAGCTAATGGAGGAGAGTCATAGCTTTTATCTGTGGCAGAGAAGTTTATACCACCTGGTAACCTCTACTCTTCACAGAACCAGAAGACAGCTGGTTCTAGTTTTCTCCTCTCCTAGATGTACCTCAAGGAATAAAACAGAAAAATTGCCAATAATCAAGTAAAAATTATTTTGTCATTTGGATAAGAACAGAGGTGATCCTGTGAGCTTCCCCTCCATCTTTACTAACTTTTATCACAGAAAGTAACAATTCTCATTTGCTTTCCAACCCATGAAGCACTGCTCTGCCTTGCCGTTCCACCCTTAAGCTGCCGCTATTTTTACCTGCTCAAGGAAGTACAATGCGTATGAGACATTTTTTCAAGTGGAGCCATAGTCTTCTAACCATTAGTTATTCTTCAATATTTCAGTCAAATCAGGTATGTCATATACTGCAAGTCAAGCTACCTTAGCCGTTGCAGCCCTTGTATCTTGGACACAAAAAATCCTGGAGTTCAGACCCTTTAAAACTGACTCCTGGTCAAACCCTAGTTTGAGATGGTCAAAAAAAGGCAAGTAATCAACTAAATTCAGAGACCTACTGCTTTCTGACAGCAAAGTGTGTTTCATTCTACTTATCTCTAGGTTTAAAAAAAAAACAAGCCAAACAAACAACAACCCACAAATCCAGATGTGAAGTTTACTACTGTTCTCTTGTACTAGCACAGAACTAACACAAACTAGCACAAAGCAGCAGCACAAACCAATATAAACATAGGGAGTGGAAGTTATGCATCGGGTCATCAAGTTTTGCTCAGTGCAACCAGTTGTGTACTCTCTGGGCAATGAAGATATGTTAGCAGAATAGAATATTATTTGTTGTCCACCAGGCTTCACTGATAAAAACCAAATATGAATCTGCCAGTTTATTAGAACAAAATTAAATTGAGTATGTAAGATCAGATTAAAACCAATTATTTAGAATGGCATGGTCAATGCAAAATATATGTTAGATACAATGTTCCATAAGTATCATATGCACATTGTAAACCAGATGTATTAATGTGTCTTTGACAGCCAGTCAAGAAACTTAATATAATTTTATTACTGAAAATCTCAGCTGAAGAGCTCCTCTATCAGCTTGGATAAGCTTGAAACAGATGTCAGCCTCATCCTGCTACCTTCAGAATTTTAAGAAGGCCCTTTTACAAGGAAAAGGAACACTTTGATATGGTGAACACTTTGACAAGCCAGCTGCACTGGGGGGCAGGGGGAATGAGTCATGTGGTGCTTAATTGCTGTCAAGCCTTAAATCACACCACCAACCATCTCACCCTTTGGGTATATCCTCTGCTTTTACTATAATATTGAACTAAAGGTATCCAAGACAAAATTTTAAATGACTGCAAGTGTATTACTACCTTTTCAGAACCCATGCTCTTACCATCATCTTGACGAATTCTCCTGAGGTAGTCAGCCATCAGACTTCTAAGTGGTCTTTTGTGAGGCAAACCTAGCAGATGAGGAAACACTACTGATGTATCCACTACTGTGTCATGAATTAGCTGGAAAAAAGCAGAGGCCACGTAACGATTACACATCCAGTTACAGTCTTGCACCTCATTATTTATTAATAAAATCCCACCTAGCATCTAAATAATTTCCTTTCTCAGCAATATACCTAAACTAATCCTTGAGCTCCACATACTACATTGTCTGTCCTGTGTTCCTCTACTCATTACAGAATGGCAAACTGTGGGGCAAGAACCATGGTAAGATTATGCTTTGCAGCGATTTCTGTACACTGCATTGACATTTATTCATTTGTTGTATATATACAGTGAATATGATTAATTCTAGTTTTAGACAGCCAATACCATACTGCAAAGTCTTATTTGCTTTGATATTTAGATGTCACAAGCAGGGAAGCCTATCAAGGCTAAATTCTAGTTCCTTCATTAGTAATAATCACAGACTGGTTGAGATTGGAAGGGACCTCTGAAGGACATCTTGTCTAAACCTTTTGCTGAAGCAGGGCCATCTAAAGTCAGTTCCCCAGAAACATGTCCAGATGGCTTTTGAGCATCTTTAAGGTAGAAGAATGCATAACCCTTCTGGACAACCTGTGCCAGTGCTTTGTCACCCTCACAGTAAAAAAGTGTTTCCTGACGTTCAATGAGAGCCTCCTGTGTTTCAGTCTGTGCCCACTGCCTCTTTCCCTGGCACTGCACACCACTGGAAAGAGCCTGGCTCAGTCTTGTTCACACGTTCCCTTGTATTGATGTATTGATACACATTTATAAGATTGCCCCAAGCCTCCCTGAGCAGATGGTTATATTTCTCACGGAATATCACTGCCTTTGATATTTAATAGCATAATCTATGATTTTCTGGTACCTAAGGTAATTACCTGACAGGCAGCATAATTGTTTACAGAGATTCTAAGAGCAATACCTTAACATTACTTGAATTGTCACTGCCTTTTATGCATTTGTTGGCATGAGTTCAGCAAGATCAGAAAACATGGAATTCTAGGTTTCTGTAAATTCAGAAGTAAAGACAATATTATTCAGTGGTGATGTATGGTTGCACAGCTAGAAGAGCAAAACACTAAAGTAGGAAGCCCAGATGTCAGAATCTTTACCATACTGTGTTCGTATATACATCTCTTCCTTCTCTGAAGGCAGTATTATGTTTAATACAGCTATTATTCAATAGTCAAGTATGTTTGATTATTTTTTTTTGTATATGTTGATCTGGCAAAAAACAACATTCTTTTCCTTTTTTAAATTAATTAGAACACAGTAAAGACAAGTAGTCACCTCTTCAAATAGGCTTCAAACAGGTTATTTTACCTTCAGAGGAAATAAGACATCTTCTAAGCTGTGTCCAATTAAAATTGTATCTGCACTGAACAAGTTCAGCAGTATTGCCTGTACATCCCGAAGAGATGTTGTGGTATTCTTCAGATCATCCTCTGTTGCTCCAGAGAGTCTAAAGACAGATTTAGAAGAGCTTCATTAACAGAGACACTAAGAAACATCCAGAACCAGGTTTACAGTGGTCATTCCTCCAGCACCTGAAGTTAACGCTAGTCAGTTCTGAAGTCACATAATGTTCAAGTCAATATTAGGCATTTTTTTCATTCTTTTCCTTTTCATCTAGGTACTGTCAGATAAACTAAGCTAGGTGATATTAACTTAGCTTTACCACTACAAGCAGCTGAGTCTGTTTTTTAAGCATGCACCAAAGACTGGGATCTGAGCAAATGAACATTGCTGTTGAAGAAGTAGCAACACATTATGTTGGTTCTTCAACTTTTTTTTTTTCTGTGAGATTCAAAACTCAAGCTTCTTCTCAGAGCAGATGTAGGACTTCAAAGAACTAATAGGACTCAAAAACATGTGTTACAAGACAAAACCCAAACAGGAAGATCAAATACAAGTGATCTGCACTAAATACAGCCAAATCTCGTTAAGCTGTACAATCTGATCGCCTCAATGCATGGCTTATGACTACACTGCCTTTCTGTGAGACAACATGTATAGAGGAAACTTGCATTTGTTTCTATACCCTTAAGGAATTTAGCAAGTTCTGGGAGTTTTAACTTTTTTTTTTTCTGAAGGAAGTGGAGAAAAAGTCTTCAAATGTGGAAAAAAAAATAAACTGAACTAGGCAAAGAGAAAAAGCCTGCAAAAACAAAAGCTTCATTCCTGGTTGAAGGTCTTTGATTTATGTTACCGGAAACAGACATTTAAGAGAAGCATGTTTCTTCTTATATAGTTATCTGTCAATTTATTAGTTTATAGTACTTCAGGATTAGACTTAATCAGCATACCTTATATCGTAGTCTACAACTTCACCATCTGCTTTAACAAACGTATCATAGACAACCTGTAGCTTTGCATTGACCACTGTCACCCTAGTTAATTCCAAGCCGTGGGTTGTGTAACACTGAAGAAAAAAAAAATGTAAATTTAACAAGCATTTACACAGCAATGACATTTCCTTACATTTTGTAAGCTGGACAGAAAGCAGAACCCGCTACCAATTCAACAGATCCAAATGATTTTGCTCACATTCAACACCAAAGGTTTAATCACATAGAGTGACTATTTAGACTGAAGGTCTAGTCATGTAGAGTGACTAGTCAGAGTTCTGCAGATCTCTCAGACGTGAGTGCCAAACTACTACAGCTAGGAAATTGTTTCATAAACAATACAGTTTTCTATTAACTGAACCAAATTTTTTAGGTTGCTCATACCGTCTCACAGTCCAGAGCATATACACCATAGTTGCCATCTAAAGGTGGTGATTTCGTTAACGTCTTCATGAAGCCTTCCAATTTCTTCCTTCTCCCATCATGAACATGAAGCTGCAAAGTTTCCGTTAGTATTTAAGAGCAAGTTTGGTAGATACATCTTATCCAAATTGACAGACAATTTGTTTACCTAAAAGAATCAGGAGCATATATAGATATATAACACTTCTTGTCAATATTTGCATATAATTAACTAAACACTGCTAAGTAAACCTAAAAGGCTTATACCAAACCATTCACAGAAAGCTATGACCCAGCTTTATGTCAAACAGACCTAGAAAGCAAAACTGAGATACTGCATTATATAAACCTTCTGACCATATTATTCCTACCTTTGCAATCTGACATCCAGGAGACCCAACTGTTCTCTCACAACAGCTATACTGTTTTTCCATGCCACCAGGAACTGCCAAAGAGAAAAGGTGAAAGTTTTTGCAGCAGCTAGCAATGGTAAAAACAAATCAGTACCCTCACTCCTCCTCTCAAATTTCTTTTCCATTTTCTCCAGAGACTGCACTACAGAAAGAAGCAAGTCCCATCTACAGGTCCCACCTATGCTAAGATGACAAACAGTACCCTCCTGAGACAAAGTTTTCATCAAAACCAAACAAACACTAATGAATAGGAGAGAGAGAGTTGTAGTATGTTCTAGAGGGTTCTCCCTGAGGGAAATATTTGATGTAGCTTCTGAGTATTTAAGGTGTCTCAGAAAAAATAGCAAGGTTCACTTAGAAGTTAGGGCAAGGCCACACAACGAACATTTTTCTACCTTCTTCCCATTCAGTTTTAATAATATCAGCTTTCCTCAAGTTAGCATATTCAGAGAAAATGGGCTTTACTAACTAGCCACTTTCCTAGAAGATAGCACAATGTATCTTAGTTAAACCTTGTCCAAAAAAGTTTCATGCTCTGATCTTGTTCAATTTTGACATGAGATGTTATAACTTTTAACAGGTTCCACAAAGATTGAAGGCCAATACCTACCTCTTTGTTCCAATACCGTACCAGAATGATAGTGACATTCTTCTTTACGCCTATATTCTCCTGAAGAAGTAACAGCATATACTTCGCCACACCTACAGCACACTCTTTTGAAAGCTGAAAAAAATGATAACAGAGTCTATTTCCTACCTGGCTTGTAATAAAGTTAAAAAATGCTGACTTAAAGTATAAAAAAAACCCTTATGTGAACAGGAATTGGGAGAGCAGAATATCAATACGTAAGCAGCCTCCCAAGATTAGTCACATGTAAAAAAAAAAAAAAAAAAAACAAACCAAAAAACA
>JAAGAY010001873.1:0-49047 GCA_011801015.1 Ardeotis arabs
TCAAAGGGGGGAAAAAAAAAAAGCAAAAAAAAAAAAAGCAAACCAAAAAAACCTAAACCTGTCAAAAGGAACACTCATATGTTGAACAACTTCCATCTTATTCTGTTTCATGACAAAGCCATCACAAGCACAGAAAGCTTAGTTCCAGAAGGAAAGGAACATATGGTTTAAACAAAGGAACATCACCATCCTTCCATACATGACAAATAACTATTACCACTTGCTGGGAGTAAGAGCAGCAAACATTTTGCCAAAAGCAATCCTATTAAACAGTTCAAAAACTTTTTCAGACACCATCTAAAACATCTTGTATGTTTACCAGCAGCTGATATATGTTAGCAATATGTCCCGTCTCTTCTAGATACAACTAATGACTCACAGATGAAACATGAGTGATTTTGAAGATTAATATTTATTTTCAACACTAACTAATATCTTGGAGTACTATCCAGAACCAGAGCCAATGTAACTTAGCTATGACATTCAGATGTTTGTTTGTTTGTTTTCACCACTTATCTGGATTTTTAATGCATATCTAATTGGATGTCACTGTCTAAAACCAGAAATTTCTCCCAGTTATGTCATCCAGCTACCAGGCTAAAGGCTCAGATTCCATTTTGTTTGAGACATCTTGCTTTCATGCCTTTTGCAGTTTCTTCTGTCGATAGTTTTCCATAGTTTTTTTATCTATTTGTATTTTTTCTATACATATTGATAGTTCTTTCTATCAAAAATCCTCTCTGTTTCTTTTTCAATATCTTCAGTCTAGTAGGTCAGTTTCTCAAAAGACTGTTGGATGATTTTGTGGTTTGTTTGTTTGTTTTTTTCCCCCTAGTTCCTGTTAATTGAAGACAATTTGTTTCAAATATACAAGCTGATAAGAAGTATGACTAAGCATAGCTCAAACACTATTGAATAGCTACATATAACGGAAAAGACTTTAAATACCAGTGATGTCACAGGTAAACTGTGGGATTGAGCCTTACTCTCTCTCCCTCTCTCAAGCACATTTTTCTCCTATTTTTCCAAGTAGTTGATGTGTGTTGTATATTGTGCTATTTGTACAAGCAAATAAGGTAAGCTTAAATTAGGAGAACACTGGGGCCTTTGTTTTAGTCTGTGAACTGATGTTCATTTAAAACCTCCTACCTATTATTTTTACTGGTTTGCAAAAGAATGCAAGATTCAAAAAGATTTGAATCTTCCCCCTGTCTCTTTTCTTCTCACACTTCATCATTAATATCTTGTGTGTTATTGATTTATGATTTTTTTTTCATTTTCTTTGTTTCCACACAGAAATTTCATTTTCCCAAAGATCTTTGCATAATATTGTCATTCTATAAGATCAATTATTCTTACTAAAGACAATTAGGTTTTTAATTTATTATATTTTATGGTTCTATCAATAACATAACATGATGTAATCTGCCTCTTTCATAATTTAACTGACCCGTCTTGACAGAAACTTGAAGTGTGGTCAGCTAAAAGCACTTGGCTGCACATGTCTGTATTGCTTTTGTAGGAAACTTTAAGTGGAACTATTTACAAATTTCATCTGCTTTAGCAGCAAATTACATCAGTGGAAATATCTTGTCTGTCCATATTGGGTTCATGATGCGTAAAAAAACCTAAGTGATACTAATAGATTTGATTAGGTCAGGCACAGAATATTGAAGCCTGTCTGCACTTTAAAATACTCCAAATCTCAGCAGGCAGTTCATATTATTATTAATATTATCTCCTGTTCAGCATAGCAGGCCTATAGTGCAGATTTGACCACCAAGGAATTCTTAAAAGGTAGTGCAAATCAGTTTCTATAAAGGCAAAGGTACGTTTGAATGGACTTCAATTTCTGTTGCAGTTGCATGTAGCTGTAAATTTGTAAGCTACATTTTTTTTTGTTTGGTTTGGTGTGTTTTACCCTTTCACCTCTATATTGAGGCAGCGAGGTCATTTTCTACCACTGGAGTGTGAAAGGAGGAAAATACACTGTACCACCATGGAGCAATCCGAGAGTTAAGCTCATATGTCAAGTGCTCCTTCACTTGTGTTTAAAAATAGGCAATTTATGTAATAGATTTTTTCCCTTTGACTTAAGTTTAAGCAATCAAAAGCAAGCAAAGCTGGTTTTTTGGGTTGGTTTTTTTTTTGGGGTGGGGGGTGATATGTTAAATCAGTTTTAACTTTTGTTTGAAGCAAAAAAATGTAGCAGCACTTTGTAGATGTTTCAGACATTTCAGTTTTCATCTGGCCAAGTGTAGATACTCTCTATCGAGACATTTGCATCTGAGCATCATTTCAGTCCACATCCCTAACTAGAGAGCTTTTAAAAAGGACAATAGTCTTCTCACTGTGATGCTGACATTTGTTAACAGAGCAGATGAATTTCACCCTAGATTTCCCTATTCCCTCTCTCCCTTGAGCATAAGGGGAATCCATGATAACTATTTATTTCAAACGTAGATATCTGTTTAAGTGTGACAAATTCCAGCACTTAAATCTCAGAATTTTAAGCTTGGTTTTGTGCATGATTATGAAATAACCAAACAACATTTCTTCCTCTTATAATCACAAAATAGTTACCCAAGAGGATACTGCATTGTATTTAGTGAGTTACTTGCTTTTGTGCTGTAATTCACTGAACAAGAAAAATAGTTATGTGGTGTATTATTCCAAAATTAAATCACACATAAGTAAAGCTGAATAACTATGAAATAAGAGCCTATTAAGCAGTACAGCTGACATGGAGATATATGTAAAACATTTCTGACATTAATTGTACCCAGTAGCAACCTTCAAGATCAAGTGGATATTGATATTCACAGAGCACATTCACTGCAGTCGCAGAGTCTTCACAGAAGCTCATCTAGTAACAGAAATAGAAATGGGTAATAATGGCCTCCCTGAATTAACAAGGGAATGGCTGTGGAATAGCTTTCTTTCATATATCAACACACTGACACTTACATTTAAACAGAATGATCCGTCTAACTCTCTAAAATGACTTCCTGATGGTAGAAAAGTTATAAAGAAACAATTACAATTTTTCATCTTTGGAAGACTTCAAATGGCAAGACAGCAGTATTCCCTGTACTAGTATACCCTGAGATGATTTTGCAACCTTTCAAAAGAGAAATATACTTGATATTTTGTTTCACTTTAATACCTGAATACAACTGAGACTGTCTGTGTGTAATGTATTTTTAAGTTGTAAGTCTATCCAATAAGAAAAGCTATCTGTTGCTAACATATTCCTTTAAATTCTGTTATATATTAATGATACACTTCAACGTGTTCTTGAAGGCAAGGCACAAAGAAGCCTGCAGACACTTTCCTGTTTCTTTTTTTTTGGCATTACTTCTGAAACTGACTAGAAAGAGGTCATGTTTATCTGTAAAGAAAAGTGCTTTAGTTGTTAAAAAAAAAATTCAACTCACTAATTAGATAAGAAGGTTGGGATTAGAAATGAAAAATCAACAAGATAATATCCTGATTCTTATTCCTCTTAGAGTAATGGGGTTTTGGCCACATTTGGTATTTAAGCAGCCTTGATATTAAAAAATTTATTGCCTCACTACATACACACTTTATCTTTTGATCTGAAGTTAAATAGTTCAAGTCATTATTTCTCAAAAAAAAAAATAGCATTGTTTATGTTAAAATTGAAATCCTTGTCTAAACTAGAGAAAAAAAAATCTTGGCTTTAGAAATGAAAGCTATTTAATATTGTTGCAGTTACAGTTTCAGAAAGCTATTTTTATCTTACAATAAGTTATTTATATACCTGTACTAGATACAAATATTGAGAGACAGAAATTCAAAGGCTTAAAGGAAATAAAATCTGCAGTTGTAATAGTAGGTTGAGTCAATATAAAAATATTCTTATAAAGTATTTATAAATTTAATATTTCCTAAAACTAAAGGTCAGCAAGGAGATAGAGCCAGGCTCTTCACACTGATGCATGGTGGGAAGATGAAAGGCAATGGGCAAGGAATTAGAAATGTATTTCACTTTGAAAACAGTCAAGTGGTGGAGCAGGTTGCCCCAGGAAGCTGTGACAACCTGGTAACTTTCAATATCCAACTGGACAAAACCCTGAGCTACTTAGTCTGATCTCAAAGCTGCCCCTGCTTTGAGCAGGAGGTTGGACTAGAAACTTTCTGAGGTACCCTCTCACCTGAAGTATCCTACAGACTTACACTGCTAAGGAAAAAAAAAAAAAAAGCCCTGCTTAATTTTTTTAACCGAAAAATTATTAGAGAAGGAAATATTAATGAGGAATTTTCAGTTTACTTTTACTACGTAATCACAACTACCATGTCTGTACATCTGAATAGCATATGTGAAATTAATCAGTTTTCAAGGATTTTGTTAAGTCCAAAAACTCCTAAAAATGCCTTTTGAAAGCTTGAT
This sequence comes from Ardeotis arabs, assembly GCA_011801015.1. Taxonomy (NCBI): domain Eukaryota; kingdom Metazoa; phylum Chordata; class Aves; order Otidiformes; family Otididae; genus Ardeotis; species Ardeotis arabs. Next base: position 4,415 of record JAAGAY010001873.1, read on the forward strand.
GGGATAATGTAGTTCATGGATTGTCTGCTACTTCAGTATTCATACCGAATTTTGGTCTCTGCATATGTAAGAGTTCCAGCAGTCAAAGCATGGATATACTCCTCAAAAATAATTTTGGAAAAACTTCTAATTTTATTTATTACAGGGAATTCTTCTGACTTTGGTTGTCAGCCCTTTATGTTCATTTTTTTTTTGTTTGCAATGTATTCTGAAAAAATGGTTAAAAAAAAAATTGCTTCTCTCTTCAAACCTTATTTCAGCTTCCTCTTATTTTTTTGTTGTTTTTTTTTTTAAAGAGTCTGCCATTATTACATATGGACTAGTGGATGGCTCTGAAAAGCTTAAAACTCCAGTGAAGGAAAGTCTGTTAAAATAATAACAAAAGGTTAATGTAAAAAACCCACACTTTACCTATACAAGAGAAAGCTGGCACATTCTAACAGACTTTGTTCAGCTTCATAAAAAATTATTTCAACTAAATGTTCTTAAAAGTTTTAAATAGCCTTTATTTTCAGAAGACAATAAGACATTATTTTCAGTCATTACAGCACCATGTAAGCTACACGCAGTATCTTGATTTTTAAAATAATCTCAAAGGATATCTAAGTTTGCTTTCAATAAATACAATGTTAGTTACCTTGAAGTGAGTAAGACTGTGTTTTCAGAAATGCTAGAGCTATTCTACAGTAAGTGGTGGGATATCTGTCTTCTTTTGGATGGGACTGGAGGAAAGAAGACAAAGCAGCATAGATATTTAAGTGAACTGGCAGTTCTCATAAATTTTTCTTTTCCCAGGTGTGTACGGACTATTTCTCTGTTTCCAGTATAGGACTGAGTCTCTGTAGGAAGGTCGTAATAAAAGCAGTGCAAGAAATGGGCTTAGATACTGGCCCAGATCATCCATACTGTTTAAATATGAGCATGCTCTCTGACATGATTTTTGCGTGTGCTAGCCAGCATTTTTCCAAGTAATGGCTAAGCATTCTCACTAGTCTGGTAGGGGAGATCACCATTCAGAAGTGTAGAGAAAGTAGAACTGTTGTATCACTTCTTGACTCTGTATGAGGCTTCAGCTTGATGTCTCCAAGAAAACCATCCAGAGAGAGTTTGGGTGACGGCTTGTTCAAGGATTTCCTTCCAAGAAATTATGGAGAAACACACATCCTGTGATACCTCCCACCACACTGTCAGGCTCCCTAGAACTAAACTAGACATCTATAATGCTTTAGAAGTGTAGATGTAGTTTGTATGTATAGGTAAAAATTTTTAGCCAGAAAAAATTAGTACTAATAACATTATTTAAAGCCATTATCATTAAGTCTATTCAATAGTATTAATCAGCAGTAATAATAAGCAGTACTGAACAGTACTAATCAAAAGTACTATTCAATAATGTAATTAAAAGTACTAATAATAACATTAGTCTCTTCCTCATAGGTCTTAAAAATCACTTCAGTAAACTGGAAAATATTAATGAAAAATTATAAATTGATGAATGAAAATTGAAACATCAGAATAGAAAGTCAGAGTCTAGTTGAGAAATATGTGTTTACACTTTCAAGTAATTTTTCCTATTATTTAGATGTGAACTAATCTCCTGATTATATACCCTGTACTGGTTCAAATCAAGGTTCTATTCTGGAACCAAGATGCTGAAGTAAATCTAGTGTTTTCCTTGGCAAGAAATTTTAGAATAAAATCTATACCAGAGGCTGAGTTACCTATTGTATGATCTGCATATTTCCCAGATTTTTTTGCATGATTGCTGTTTAAGGCAAAATTATTTACCCTATGCATTAGTTTGTGTTATCACCTACAATAATGAGAAAAAAAAATATTAGCAACTATATTTGAGCATGACCAGTTAAAATCAGATTAAATATTCCACTGATCAACACCTACAGTATTTTATCATCTTAAACACATCAAACCACAACTTTACACTGTGTCACTACTTACAGAACAAATTATTTTCAAAGTAATTTTTTTTAAGTCTGAAATCAAATTAACCATCTACAAATTTCAGAATGCAATAGTTTTACATGCCGCACAGTTTAAGTAATGTATACAACTGACAAATCATTACAGAATTGTGAGGGTTTTCTAGTGATCTTTTTAAAAAATATTATTAATTATAAGTGGCTGTTGTCTGGTTACATTATCTTATTTCAAAATATTGTAGAACAAAATATTGAAACAAAGTTTTCTTACCTATTCTTCCAAATACATGAATATGTCTCAATTTTTATCATAGTTTCAAATTACATTACTCTTGCAGATATCTATCTGTCTACAGCTGATAGATATCTGCACTTTAATTCCACAATGATTTACAGGTGTCTGGCAGTTTTCTTGAGTATCTCCATGACTACTTGTTCATCAAAGTTGCAAAGAAAGTAGGATAAAGCTGTGAAGCTGTGCAGAACTTTCCAGAACTTACTTCTCCAGTAGAAGTCTGATAGTGGTACTATTCTCAAAGTTATGCATGTACTCTTGTACTTGTTGTACTATTTCTGAAAAACCGGTCTCTATAGTTTCTTTTAAGATTTTTTTTTTGCTTGCTTTTTAAAAAATTAATGTACTTGCAAAAGGATGGCTACATTCTTTCAGCATTTAGCATCCTAAAATTGAGGTAGTTAACATAATTTCTCTATTAAGTAACACAATTTCTTAAAAAAAAATGTGCTGTAGCTTAGAGACACAATTAACAGACATGGAAGTAATAGGATAGCAAACACAACACAAGCAAACAAACAAGAAGACCACCCCAAATGTCTAAACATCTTATATGAAAGAAAAATCCTTTATTTAAACATTGCAATAGTAAGATGGTATAGACCACATAGAACTCATATTATAGTAAATTTAGCAAGGTTACAGCTTCATACAGCCACTAGCACAAGGTCTTCTATGTTAAGTGTTAACAAAGTCTCAGGAATTATTGTGTCATGTGTGAACAAATGTTCTTTCAAATCATTCTTGGGTATTTTGTATTGGACAGAAAAAAGAGATTAACTGTCTAACCTCTCTAACCTAGGTTGCAAGTTTAACTATGCCAATTCACTTTAAGGACAGTAAATATACTCTGGCATGTTTTACTTATATAGTTGTAGCCATAAAGTATAGTACCAAAATGCTTGGCTGATATAATATATGGAATCTCTCTCTCCTGTCAAAGAAGGAACCTATTTTAAAGATCATGTCCATTTGAAATGCAAACATGACTAAAACTTTTGAGGGCAAGCTGTTAATTTTTCATCCTAATCTGCTAGGAAGAAAAAATTATTAATAAATAGAGTATTTTTTTTTTCTTTAATATTTTCATGTTAAAAATACAATCGTTTCAGTCCTTCATTCATTTTAGACTTGTTTCTAAAAGAAAGATACCTGCGTAGCACTAGGACTGTACCGAAGAACTAGAACTGGAACTAGGAATCCATTTGACCTAGAGATAAAAGAAGACATTAATGGAGGTCGATTTAGTGTGCGTTTAAGTGAAGATTAAAAAAGTGTTTTACAGCTATCTAGTAACTAATACATTAAGACTTGGAAATATTTTAGACTTTCCTTCAAAATGAGGACAACAAAGTACAAACAGTGATTCAGAAAGGCCTGACATTTATTCCGATTCACTTTTCTATATCTCAAATAAAACTATAATATGATTAACTATGTTTTGAATTTTCTGTTAAAAAACAATAGAAAGACCTTACTGTTTGTTTTCATAATTGAAATACATATTTAAAAAACAATTATAAAATACAAACTAATTTAAGTACACTAGTGATTAGAAGAGCATCCATTTAAAACAAGATATGAAAACTTTTACAAATATTGTAAATCATACCTAATTACAATGTGAGTAAATACTGACAATTTGTATTATTTTGTGTTATTATTAAAATTTATCAACATGCTAATCTAATATAGTTGTCTTAACCTGTTAATAATGTATTTGTGGAGACTAGAGCCAAGGAATAATCAGTGATATTTAATCCAAAAAAAAAAAAAAAATCATAAAGTTTGAAATGGAAAAAAAAAAACAAATCAAAAGGCAACATATTGAAATGTTAATTTAATTCAAAATTAATTTTCCAGAAAATGGTAATTCTGCTATTTTACTTTCACACACTTTTCCTTAACTAACTTGTTTTACTAAACATGCTCCAAGAAGTGTCAGACTTCCTAATTTTAGCAACTTAATCTAGAGACCTGTGTTATACAGCGCATTTTGTTTTGTTTCCTATATAATCAGTGGCAAAAACAGATTCCTCTACAAGTTAAATTCCACCAACAGCTAAATTATATATGTCATCTCAAAATATTCTCTGAAGTTAACTTTAAATTGGTTATACAAATAATTTATGTCTCCTATCTTAATTATCTATAAAAGATGTTTAAATTTATATGTTATGAATAACTTCATATGGGATTCATCTTTTCATTAGGAACTACTGCAGAGAGCATCAGACAATTTCCTTTTCTGTCAGATTATGCATGCAAAATTACCTGTACCTGCCTAAGCTTCATTTTACTCTTATAATATTTCCCATATGCATTTTAAAAATAAATCTTCAAAGCTTTCACAAGCATAACATAATAACTTCTCCCAATATTTTGGCATTTTTATTAACTATATAATTGTGTGGTAAGTTACTGAAGTAGGAACGAATATTTTAACAGAGCAAGCATTCCAAAGCAGAATGCATGTATAAGATTAGAAAAAAATAGGCTGAATTATTTTTAAAGACAAATATAAACTAAAGAAAACTACTTGTGTAACTATCATAAAACTAAAAGTCCTATAATGTAAAACAAGTTCCCAAAGACAGGTTGGAGAGATTAAAATGAACATTTGCATACTGGATCAGCAATATAAACAACACAACACAAATAAATTAATCATTTTTACTACCCTCCCAAAACAACACAACACAAACCAAACAAAACCAAACCAAACCAAATTAGAGATGTCCCTGCTCCTTGCAAGGGGATTGGACTTGATGACCTTTAAAGGTCCCTTCCAACCCAAACTATTCTATGATTCTATAATAATAGATTTAATTTCAATTTATCAACCACCTTCTTCCCTCTAGTCAGCTTTCTGAATCCAATTGACTGCTGTTAAAATGAAGTTATCTGCTTCTGACAGCAGAAGTCTTCTGTGTTGCCATGTTAGGGAACAGCCCTTCCCTAAATCCTGAACATAGTACATCTTGCTCAAGACTTTCATCTTTCTAAAGACTATTAAAAAATAACTCTGAAATGTACTGTCATATGTGTGTCTATGTCTATGACATATATTTATGATTATACAGAGCATTCTTAAATCTGGTGGTGGAAGATAATAAAATCAAACTGTTGTTTTAATTTACTATATCTATTGTGCATATTTCACAGTCTGTATTATTATTTGGGCATATTTTATTTGCTCTTTCATTCTCTTCAGTATGAGTCTTGCAAAATTTCTACTTGACTACCGAGATGAGGAATCTTAAACTCTGATCTCAACCCAGCAAAGCACAAAAGATCATGCTTAATATTAACCTTGTGATTAGTTCAGTACATCTCAACACTCTGTTATTCAGAGATAATTCAGACCTTTTCTCCTTTGCTACTTATAACCTCAGACTCTATTCATCCTCAATGCGGCAGAACAATCATCACTTTTTCTTTGTAAGAAGATAGCAATTTTATTTTGGTATCAACAACAAAATATTATGTTGAATAAGCTGTCCTGTGGCACAAATACAAGGAGTTTAAAAATATAAATATAAATTCTGAATAGGAATTGCTTAAGGTGATTTGGAATAAAAAACAACCTAAAATATGTTCTGCAAGGGGAAACTGACAGTAGAGAAACAGAGGAACTGTAATTGTAATGAAGTTATAATCCATAATAATATAATCTAATAATTGGTATTGGAAAATTAATCCAAAGTTAGAGATTATTAACTTTTTGTCTAAAAAAAAAATCTTCCTTCAAATATAAGTGAAATTATAACTGCAAACTCAGGGATAAAATTTTCTATCTTCAGTCTTGAGTGTATTCATTCATTCCCATGCAGCAAGAAGTTCAGTGTATATGCACACAGTCATATATTTCCAAAAATAAACAAAAAAAAAAACCTAACAAATGAACCAACCCCTGTATAATTTGGGATTTTTTAACAAAAATTAGGATAAAAGCTTTAGCAATTTTTGTGCAGACCTTTCAATCAAAAGATTTTTAAACAAACATTTTTAAAAAAAAACAGAACAATCATTAAGTCTTCTTTTTTAAGAGGGGCTCTGTGTAACCCTAGCAAAATTATATTGATTAGCTCTATTCCACACTAGCTTAGAGCAGAATATCTGGATTCACTTCATATGACTTGACCTTGGTCTTTCCTAGGCTTCATGTGGTGCTCTTGTGACTCTAAGACATAGGAGTGATTTTTTTTTTTTTTTTTTCTGGAGAACCTGCCCTGTGAGGAAAGATGGAAGGAGTTAGGTTTTTTTTGCCCTGGAGGACAGAAGGACCAGGGGGAACCTCATCATTTGGGTTTTCCATTACATAAAGGGTCACTACAAAGAGGACAGATGCTCTCTCTTCATAAGGTGCCTCATGGAGGAGACAAGTGACAATGAGTACAAAGTACACCAGGCTAAGATTCATCTTGATATAAAAAAAAAATTTTTTTTTAAAGGGAGAATAATCAATCACTGTAACAACCTCCCCAGGGACATGGTGGAGTCTCCATTGCTGGAGTTTTTCAAGATATGATTGGACAAGTAGCTAGATAACCTCATCTAGGATTCCTATGGCTTGAAAGATTGGACCAAATGATCTTTCCAGATCTGTTCCAGCCTGGGCTGTTCTACGAGTCCATGAACTTTCCAGGAAATTTCAACACAAAAATATTCAGGACAAGAAGTTATAGAATCATAGAATATCTCTAGTTGGAAGAGACCCAAATAATCATTGAATCCAACTCCCTGCTCCTCTCAGAACGACCTAAAACTGAACCATGAGTGTCGCCCAGACACAACTTGAACCCTGACAGGCTTGGTGCCGTGACCACTTCCTTGGGGAGCTTGTTCCAGTGACTGACCACCCACCTCAGTGAAGAACTTTTTCCTAATGTCCCGTCTGAACTTCCCCTGATACAACTTCATTCCATCTCCTCATGTCTTATCGCTGGTCACCAGAGAGAAAAGATCCGCACCTCCCCCTCCACTGCCCCACTTGACAAAGTTGTAGACTGTGATGAGGTCACCCCTCAGCCTTGTCTTCTTCAAGACTGAAGCAACCTCAGCCACTCCTTCTAAGTCTTGGCCTTGAGACCTTTCTCCATCTTGGTCAACCTTCTCTGGACACACTGTAATAGTGTGATGTCCTTCTTATATTGAGGCACCCAAAACTGCACAGAGTACTCAAGGTGGAGCTGCACCAGTGCAGTGCAGACTGGGACAATCACCTCCCTCAAACAGCTAACTATGCTGTACTTGATGCACCACAAGGCATGGTTGGCCCTTTTTGCTGCCAGGGCACACTGTTGTTTCATATTCAACTTACCATCAACCTGTATCTCCAGATCTCTTTCCATGGGACTGCTGTCCAGCCTCTTGTCCCACAATTTGCACATATAACCAGGATTGCTCCATCCGAGGTGAAGAATTTGGCACTTGCTCTTGTTAAACTTCATGTGGTTGGTGATTTTTCAGCTCTTTAGTCTATCTAGATCTCTCTGTAAGGCCTCTCTCTCCTTGAGAGATTCCATAGCTGCTCCTAGTTAAGCATTATCAGCAAACTTACTTAATGTACATTTGATTCCTCTGTCCAGATCATTTATAAAAAACTTTGACAAGAACTGGCCCTAAAATAGAGCCCTGAGGAATCCTACTGGTGACTAGCCACCAGCCAGATGTAACCCCATTTACTACAAGCATTTGAGCCCAACCCATCAGCCATTTTTTCCTCCAATGTGATATAGACTTGTATAGCTGTGTGCTGGACAGTTTATCCAGAAGGATATTGTGAGAGATAGTATCAAAACCTTTACTAAAATCAAAGGAATGAACATCTAGTGGCTTCTCTTGGTCAACTAGATTGATGACCTTGTCATAAAAGGAAATTAAGGTAGTTAAATAGGACTTTCCGCTAGTGAACCCATGCTGGCTATAGTCAATGACTGTATTGTCTCTCAAGTATTTTTCAATAAGTCGTAAAATAATCTTCTCCATGATTTATTCAGTGCTAGCGCTAGCACTGAAGTGAGACTGACAGGCCTGTAATTAACAGGGTCTTCTTTCTTTCCTTTCTTGAAAATTGAGACAACATTTGCCAGCTTCCAGTCAACTGAGACCTCTACAGACTCCCAAGAACATTGAAAAGTACTGGAGAGAGGTCTTGCAATTACATCAGCCATATCTTTCAGTACCCTGGAATGAATCCCACTGAGCCCCATAGAAATATATGTATCCAGCTGCAGCAGCAAATATCGAACAAGCTCAAGGTTGACTGGGCGTTTACCATCCCCCCCAGCCATGATCTTCCAACACAGGGCTCCAGGGGTCCCAGGGCCCATCATCAGTGTTAAAGGAGATCTCAAATGTCTCTGCTTTGTCTATGTCCCTGCTTGTGACATGATTGACCTCATCAAGTAACTGACCAATATTATCTCTCATCCTACTTTTACTGTTAACATATTTTAAAAAGCCCTTTCTGTTGTCCTTCACAGTGCTGTCCAGCTTGAACTCTAATTAAGATTTGGCCACACAAAATTTCTCCTTACAGTGGTGAACAGCATCTCTGTAGTCCTTCTGTATCACCTGTCCTTGCTTCCAATGTCCATACACATTCCTTTTTTTTGCCTAAGTTCTGGCAGAAGATCCTTGCTCAACCAAGTCATCCTTCTGCCCTGCTTGCTTGACTTCTGGCACTTTGGAATTGCACTCTGTAGTCTGGCTTAATTTTTAAGGGTTAAGATTGTCATGTCCTAGAGTATCACGTAGTCTGATGTCTGAAAAACGGTTGCAAAATAAAGAGGAATGGATTCACATGCCTTCTGGAAGAGGTGAATCTTTAATCTGAATTTCCTACATCTGAGAAGTGTTTTTACTAGCAAGCTATATTAAACAAAAACAAACAAACAAACGAAAGCTGTATATTAGACCTTATTTGCAAATGTTCTGATTTTTAAATCCTTAATTGACTGTATAATCAGATGTCACTCGTAGTATCCTACAGTCAGTCAGCTATTCCCCCAGGCCATTTCTATGTGGTTTCTCACCGAATGTGTACAAGCACTTAAACTTTCCACAGAAATGTCTAGTTCTCTCATTCAATGAATGGAAAAAATCCCAGCAAAGACATTCCAAATTTTCCTCAGGAGGCCATCAGAAGTCTCTAGTACTTTCCACTGCCTATGCAATCAATGGACATATTTTGTAGGCACAGGAACACCTAAATTAGGTGACTAATTTAGTAGCCTAAATGAAACTAAAGGGTTTTGATTTCAGTGTAATGCAAAAGAGGATATAAAAATGGTCAAAACAAGACAGATCTTCACTCTAGTCCTTTAATTAGAAGACATCTTAAAAGGAAATATCTGAGTGATGTAACTTACTTTCTTGTAATTTTTTGACACAACAATTCTCCTGATAGTGTGTATTATAACTTTTGCTGAAAAGCAGAAAATATTTGGTGCCCAGAAGCATTTTTTATGTTTAGTGGCTGATGTTGGTGAATCATGAAACCGCTCACCATATTCTCATCGAAAGCAAGATGCGTGGTGTTGTAACTCTGTTTCGTGAAACATCAAACCTTAAACTAACAGTTTGCCTAAAGAAAATTAAATTAATGAGAAATTAAAGCACAGATCATCCCCTAAGAGCTACTTGTGATTTCACAGGATTGAGTTCTCATTTACATTGTTATTAAGTTGTTGGTTTACATCATAAATGTATATGAAACTTTAGGAGGAATCTGTTCTCAGGACATTACACTTTAAATTAAAAAATAACCTGATTTGCTATGTTCTGCAGGTCAGAGAGGATGTTCATACAAAGTTAAATTAATGAAGCTTCTAGGATAAAATAATCCCTCAAATTAATACAATATTGATCACTTGTTAAGTGGGTAGGTTAACACGGATTAACAGTAGAGCCTTTTAAAAAGTGAATGTGAAGAGGTTTAAAATGTGTGGGAAATATGCAACAGAGTATCTGGACTACCCTAAGGATTAAGTCTGGTGCTTGAGAATTGTCTTCTGAATCAATTAAGAATTTTATTTTTTTTTAGATGCATGGTATTATCCTTGTTTCCCTGTAATCTAAAAAAAAAAAGGGACAGCTTCAAGATAATAAAAAATGTCCCTGTCAGATTCAGGGACCAAAAGACTAGTCACAAGTATTTGCTTATTTCTCATGTTTCCTAGGACCACCTTAAATATTCAAAGTCTCTTAGAAACAGACACTCTACCTCTTAAATAAAACTGGCAATCTAATAAACAGACAAACTAAAATACAGAAGATATACAAATTCCATATAAGAAGGCAGGCTATTTATGTTTAGACAACATATATTCAGCCCTTCACATAGGAACAAACATGTAACTACATGGAAAAAGATAACTAATTGGAATAAAACAGGTTAGAAATTCTTAAAAGACATTTAATAAACTCATATTAATGTGATACTACCTTGGAAACAGAAAATTGACTAGGTTATAGCTCAGAATAAGAAATATTAACATAATTTACTGCATCATAAAACTTGTTAATAAACTCTACTGGTATTAAGTGTTTAAGTCAGTCAGTCATTACATGATTTATCTGTAAGAGTAGAAACAGCTTAAGAAGTGCATCATGGGTGCAGGATTCCTTATAGTGCACGCTGCTTCATTCTTAGGTAATTCTCTGGCCCTTGTTAGGACTTCTCCAACTAGCTCAGTCTAAAACAGATCTGCAAATCTGCTCTCCAAATCTCCTGTTCATCAGTACATACCTATCCACAGTGTTCTTCAGCCACAGGGTTTGAGTATGCCCTCATATCAGGTGCCAAATAGTAAAGCTTACTACCTGGTGGTCTGTATCACACTTGGTTACTTTGGATTACAGATAGAGCAAACACTGTCAGCTTGAAAAAGGCTGTAGACATGCTTTCCCTTTCACATTCATTACTGCAAAACAGGGGACACAAAACGTCAGTGAATCACAGAACAATTATGATCGTGTTCATAGAATGGAAGAAGAATGTTGTAACCAGGTATCCAGGTGTTACAAACTGGTTCATATCCATACAGTTCAGGACAACCTCACCTCTGAAACACTGAAGTTTGTGTCTCTGCCCTGAAATCTTGTGATTCTAAGTCATAACTGTAATTTAATGCGATGACTTTAATCTATGATGTACTTTTGCAGATGGGATATTCTATGACACTATAAGTGAGGGTACCTAGCCTACCAGAGTATTTAACCACTCTCATGTTGATTTTTTTTTTCTTCTCCCAGTAATTAACTGTAATTTTCCTTGCTGCAGCTTGTATACATTCCAACTTGTCCTTGCCAACATGCTCCTCCAAGACGAGTCCAGCTCTATCCTCTCTACAATATCGCATTAGGTAGTTGAAAAACAGCAAAAATCCTCCTGTCCTCTGCCATAACCGTCTTCCCCATAGTCATCTCTTCTGAACAAGCCCAGTTATTTTTTGTCTCTCCTCATACGTAAACGGCTACTACTCTCAATTGGTGGCCTCCACTGAAATTGCTACAGAATGTCTGTGCCTTTCATGTTCTAGAGAACCTAAAATGAGACACAGTTCTCCTGATGTGATCTCCCAAAATGCCAACCTTCAAGCTTCTGGTTACAGTTTTGCTGATACAGCACTGTGTGCCGTTAATCTTCTTTATAGTAAGGACATACTGTTAACTCATGGTCAATCTTTTATTGAGCAAAAGCAAAAGTTCTTTTCTGCACAGTTGCTTTCTACTCAGTCAGAACTCAAGTATGTCAAATTTGATAATAGTAACAAGTGTATCAAAATACGAATCCATCATTTCTTCTGTTTTTGTGGTATTTTTGAACAACTTCAACCCCCTCTAACTTTACAAGCGAAGGTCTACAGTGCCTAGCACCTCACTCCTAAGCAATTTAAGTGACTTTTATAATTTTAGTTTTGTATTCAAGAATTTGTAATATTTTTTTTTTAAGTAACTCTTTTGAATCATTAAGTAAACTTGGTGAAAGATACCTTATATTTTGACATCTAATAAGAAAGAACAATATTAAATAATTTTATAACTAGTTTGTATAAATTTTCAAATGTAGAATGGAAGTAAGATGTAGCTTCTGTGTCATTGTTTTTTTTAAATGTCATTCTATATTGTACTGTGTTAGTCTGACTGAGGTGGACTTAATGCTCTTGAGAGCAACCTGTACAGTTCTATGTTTTGGATTTGTGCCTAAAAGAGTATTAATAACACTCTGATGTTTTGACTTTTGATGAATAATGTTTCCACAGCATCAAGGCATTCTTTTTCCATTCTTCCTCCTCAACAAGTAGTCTGGGGGTGGACAAGAATTTGGGAGGATTCACAGACAGGACAGCTGTCTCAAACTAGACAAAGTGATAGTTACTAGGTAACATTATACTCAGCTATAAAAGCTAGGGTAGAAGCAGAAGATGAGGGGTTTTTTGCCTTCCAAGGTGGCCAATGTTTAGAGACAGGATGGGTGTAAGCCTGCATGTGAGAGATGGAGTGTTTTCCCTTGCTTCAGTTGTGTTTTTTCTTTTCTGATGGGGTTTTGAGGAGTTTTGTTTGGTTGGTTTGGTTTGGTTTGCCTTTTCTTCACCGCTACACTATCTTTGTCTCGACCCACAAGTTTTCTCACTTTTGTTTTTCCAACTCTCTCCCTTGATCCTAACTGAAGTGAGGGGGAGGGAGGAAGTGATTGTGTGTGTGTTTGACTGCTGGCCAAAGTCAACTCACCACATATGTCTAACCATTCCTGTACTCTTGGACTTGATAATGTTATGTTAATGGTTGGACTTGATGATCTTAAGGGTCTTTTCCAAGTTAAATGATTCTATGATTCAAAGACAATATCAGAAAGAAACAGAAAAGAACTTACTGGTATATGATTTTTCACATATTCGAATAGCAGATTAACATTGCAATTAGACAAATTAACTTAGTGTTTCCGGAAGTCTACGTATCTTTCAGTTATTGGAAGTCTTGAATATTATCATCCACATTACTTTTAACTTTTGGGGGCTTTTTCTACTAAAGGAAATAATCTAATATTTAGATAATTTCTTGTTCATTGCAAGGTTAAAGGTACTTGAAGCAGCTTGCTTCTCAAGCTTTAAGCTATCTTCTCTAAAGCCTTTCACTACAGTCAGATCATGTTGCATAGTAATAATCACAGAAACCTAGTAATGACTGGACATTACTACAAGTGACTGCCTAACATTAGATTGTGAATGATGTTTTCAGTTTGACAGAGATCAGAAATTGCCAGCAGTTCTTGAAAAAAATTAACTTTTTGGAGGTTTGCAGATTCTTGATAAAGGAAATGCTGACCACCAACAAAAGGATTTATTCATGAGTTTATAGAATAGGAAGAATACAGTCAAGATTACTTTCTATGCTCTTTACAATTGAAGCTGTCAGGAAGGCAGCAAGAATAGAGCTGCTCTGCAAAGGAAATTGAACGACAACCCAAGCAGAACAGGAATGGGCAGTGTCCTCACCAAGAAGAGCACAATTCCTCAGTACCTGAACAAGGAGAACAGAGTAGGTCCTGTGATGGTAACCATGTTCAGAAAAGAGTCCAGTGATTGCCAGAAAAAAAAGTGAATTTACATGGCAGGGCCGATGTCAATCCAGGAAGCACAGTCAGTCTGTCAGGATCAGCAAAGGGCAGGACTGAGCAGAAATATTGCACAGAAACTGATGGATGAAAGTTTTGTTAAAAAAAAAAAAAAAAAGAAAAATCACTGTGATTTTTCACTTAAGACAGTGCTTATGTGGGGAATCACATCTCTTGATCAGGCAGTCAGTGCTTGTCTGGTAGTGTCTGCAATTGTGTCAAGTGAGTCTCTAAATTCCTATTCTGCTCAGTTCTTAAATCCAGCTGGCCTGTGGTCCTAGGTGACTTCTGCAATATATGCACCATCCATTCATATTGATCACTTTAACTACATTAAAAAAAAAAAAAATCTCTTCAATATCTTAACTGCATAAGAACGACAAGACAGTTGTACATAACCTTTTCTGCATCCCCAGGAAGAGTTTCTATTGGTTGTGTACAGACATCTTATTCATGTAAAAATTAAATAAGTTCTGCAACAGAAACAGCAAAGCTAAGACTCTGAAATGGCCAGGTCCTCCCTCCAGGAAGTTAATTATCTGGTTTAAGCATTCAATATATCTATGCACAGCAAGAGTTGCCTGAAGGGAGTCTTCAGGACAGTCCAAAACTCCCAACTGGAGAGCACCTGTAACAATTGGTCAATTACTTATTTGTGAACCTCACTAAGAGTTCAGGCAAGCACCTATATTCAAGTTCATCCATTGTCTCATATCAGTCTTATCTATGCAGAGGACTACCCAGGGTGATCCTGGGCCCCCCAGAGGGATCAGTAACTGAAGTGCCCTGGGTGTGCACCCAAGCACAACCATAGTATTCACCTATACCACAATTAGAACTAATGATAATACTCATTTTCATACTTACATTTACAACTCACAACTTTTGCCCCACATCTTTTGCCGGAGCAACTGTTTGAGCTTAATTGCTGTTCCTGAGAGGCGGCCCCACGGGAAACTGATCAGGGCAGTTAAGGCCTACTGGTCCATGCAGGACCCTGGCAGCAGTCCTCCCAATCAGACAGAAATGAATGATCCACATCTGACATTCTGCACAGCAAGTAAAATTCGCATGACATTGTGCAGGATAACTATCTCAGAAAGTTACCGAGACAGCCATCTCTACTCTCTCAGTAATTAGGGGAGAGAAATAATCACTTATAGGAAGACATTCATCTCATTTCATGATGAACATATGAAATGTCATATTAATTGTACCATAAAAGTATTTGATTCTCTCCCCTGATTTTGTAGTGTTTAGATGACTAAATCACCTGTCGTTATATAGGCAGCAGACACCTACAGTTAGATGAGTTGATTCCCAGCATCTCATCAGCGTCTGTGCGTTCTTGACAGACATGTGAAGGTCATGTGAAAGTATGACAGAGAATAAAAGTAGCTTTGTAAGGATACAGCAAATAGCATTACAGTTTGGAAGTCAAAGAGATAATTCCATTTATGTGTTAGTTTCTAATACAAAATTAAAACTTAAAAAAAGGAAAGTTCCTCAGCAGATCTTTGGTGCCTTCATAAGAAACTATTGTTTTGTTTTAGTAATGAAGAAATATGAACTCATGTCTCACTTCCTGCTAAAGTAAACCTATAATCATCCTGCAATAATCTCAGACTGATCAATTAGTGATACTTATGAGGTAGCAATTATTAACTGGCCCCTTCTAGTCTGAATGTGACATGATAGTGTTCAACATGACCATTTTTAGAGACTATTGATATATAGTAATACGCCGTAAACCCATTACCATCAATAGCTCATTATGTGATACAGTAGTAGGTGACAATACATGGTATTATATTTTAAAGTATGAGAGACTAGAGTACATTCTGTTCCTATATATATGTGTGTGTGTGTGTATGTGTATACATATACATATACACATACACACATATAAATTTTAAAATGTGTTCAGGCTTTAGTCTGCAACAAAAAGTATGAAAGAATTTGAGAAAAGACACTGTCTGGAAGATATATTGTAGATTATATTGGAATAATAAATATGATAACCTTTTTTTTTTCTGTCTGCTAAATCAATTTCAATGTTTTACAAACAAAAAGTCTGTGAAGAATATAGACTCGTATATTGAAAATAAAATGTTTGTATACGTACCTGATTAACAAAAGTGTTAGGGATGCAAAGGAAGTCTTGCAGTTAATCTGTAGAGATAGTTTCCTAATTCAGTTACTGTGATCCTATGACTTCAACTAAAGAGACAGCACTAAAAAAAGGGAAAAAAGACTAATACTGATCTCTGCAGTGCTGCACAAAATTCTATATTTTTTTATGTATAAAGGCTACATAAAAAATCAGGTTTTTTAACTGAAAATTATGGATGTTATTCACAGAAAATAATTTTTATTGACAAAAAAAAACTTAAACCTTTTGCAGCACTGTATTAGTGAAGCAAGTGGAAGAGTTACTTCATTAAGGAAAGAGAAAAAGGTGGAAGAGACCCCACCTCAAGTACTGCGTCCTGCTCTGGAGCCCCCAACACAAGAAGCAGATGGACCTGTTGGAGAGAGTCCAGAGGAGGGTCACAAAGATAATCAGAGGGCTGCAGCACCTCTCCTATGACAACAGGCTGAGAGGTATGCGACTGTTCAGCCTGAAGAATAGAAGGCTCCAGGAAAATCTTATAGCGGTCTTCTAGTACCTAATGGGGGCTTATAACAAAGACGGGGAGAAATGCTTTAGCAAGGGGCCTGTTGTGATAGGATGAGGGGTAATAGTTTTAAACTAAAAGAGGGTACATGTAGACTTGATATAAGGAAGACATTTTTTTTTTATACTGAGGGTGGTGGAACACTGGGACAGATTTCCCAGAGAGGTGGTACATGCCCCATCCTGGAAACATTCAGGGGCAGGTTGGACGGGGCCCTGAGCAACCTGATCTAGTTGGAGATGTCCCTGCTCCTTGCAAGGAGGCTGGATTAGATGACTTTTAAAGGTCCCTTCCAACCCTAATGATTCTGTGATGCTACATTTCATAAGACGCTTATATACTAAATGATTCAACACTTTATAAACAATAGTTATTAAACTATTCTGTCAGAGAGGATATCCAAAAACCTAAGCAATATAGAAATACTGGGGTTTTATCAGTAAGTGTAGGTAGTCATGTGCTGTTACATTTTGATTAAAATTTCTCAGAGTTTAAAAGCTGCACTAAAGTGACATATTTTCATCTCACATTTGATATATATGTAAATATAGCAAACCTAGATTTGATAATCTGTTTGCATAAAATTGAGCCAGAGCGCTTCATCAAATATGTAGAGAAGGAAACAATACAATTGACCAAACCATATGAACATGAGACATACTTTTCCAAAAATGCATTTATGTTTTCATTTCAACCTTGAATGAATACTTAGATCAACCTCATCATTATTATCTCTCCATAGATGATAGTTTCCTCTGCAATCAGCTCTTGAGTTAAGTGTGTTAGAGTTGTTTCATGCCTTGACTGTGTAATGAAGGTATATGAGCAACAAAGCTGGTGAAAGAGCTGCAAGGAATGTCCTGTGAGGAGCGGCTAAGGACTTTGGGTTTGTCTAGTTCAGAGAAAAAGGAGACTGAGGGGCCATCTCATCACTTTCTACAGCTTCCTGAAAAGGGGAAGCAGAGAGAGATGTGCTGATCTCTTCTCCCTGGTATCCAGTGATAGGACACATGGGGATGGTTCAAAGCTGTGCAAGAAGAGGTTTAGACTGGACATGAGGAAGCATTTCTTTACTGAGACGGTGCTCAAACACTGGAACAGGGTTCCTGGAGAAGTGGTCGATGTCCCAAGTTTGTCAGTGTTTAAGAGGCATTTGGACAATGCCCTTAACAACATGCTGTCAGCCCTGAATTGGTCAGGCAGTTGGATTAGTTTGCCATTGTAGGTCCCTTCCAATTGGAATATTCTGTTCTGTTATATTCTATCTTATGTTTAACTGATGTATCTCATAGAAAATAGTGTTTGAAAGGTAAAATATCCTATGGACAAAACTCAATAGGATGAGGGATGCAAATGACGTTATTTAGTAAAGAAGGAAGATTAAAAATAGCATAAAGGTTAAAAAAAAAAGTAGCATAACTGGAAATAATACTAGCACTTTAAGATTGATTTTAAATAGTGTTAGCTACTAATTTAACCTGTTATTTACACTTCATATGCACTTTTTTCAGTTATTTATAATAAAATGTGTTGGCTAAATTCAATCTAATTTGCTTTAGTAACTCTCTTAAGTTAATATGATTCCAGAATCATTAAGTCAATCCTTATCTAACTTCTTTTAAAATAACTTCGTGAGAAGAAAAGTAGTAGTAACACTGAATTTGAAAACAAAAAAAAAAAATGTATCTTTAAAAATTCTTTCATTATGATTGCGTATGGCATGCCAGTATTTAACCTGAAAATTTAATTATCAAAACCTAAAACATGGAATTGAATAAAAAGTAATCACAGAAATGGGAATTTATAACAATACTAAACACAAAGGAAAATACAAATGTGCAAGCTTTTTCCTGAGGTGTTTTTTTTTTTTTTCAGTTATTGGTTGATTGATTCAGATGTAGTTTTCTGAAAGTTTATAAACCAAGAATTTCCAAAGTGATTTTTTTTTTTTTTTAACTAGTAGCCAGATCTTAAGAGAGAGAAATAAAACAGAAACTATAGTGGTCACCTCACAAAGGTGTTTTATCTTACAGGATTTAAGGTATGTTTTGAGGGTAATAGTTCATCACAAGATTTTTTTTTTTTTTTAATTATTAACTTGCATTACTTGGGCATTGTGAGCAAACAGATTTACTTTGGGGTATCTATGGCCACCAGATATATCTGTAAGTCCATAACATACATCTGTAATATACCACAGAGTCATACTGAGGTTTAAAGTACCTCAAGATTTCCAATTTAAGTTTCTGATGTAAAAAAACAAAACAAGCAGAGGAACTTAAAAAAAAATGACTTAACCATGTAGTTTGATGGCTTTTAAAGAATTTAAAAATTTGAACTTGAAAATAAGCTTAAACTCTTCTTTTCCTTGATCTGATTGTGCTATTTCTACAAGTCCAATATTTGCCTTTGTTTAAAATAGGAAAGTGAGAGCCAGCTTGTGTTCTCTGGTGGGATCAATGGTATCTGTCCAATCTGTCTGTTAGATGAGAGGAGAGCAGTGCATATTGTCTACCTAAACTTCAGTAAGGTCTTTGACACTATCTCTCATGAGATCTTCATAGACACACTGATGATGCATAAGCTAGATTAGTAGATGGCGAGGTGGATTGAAAACTGGCTGAATGGCTGGGCCCAGAGGGTAGCGATTAGTGGCATAAAGTCTAATTGGAGGGCAATGGCAGAGTGTAGCCCAGGGATCAACACTGGATCCTGTCTTGCTTAACATCTTCATTAATGATCTGGATGACGGAGTAGTCAGAGTTTGCAGATGGCATCAAACTAAGAGGAGTGGCCGGTATGCCACAGCATCATGCATGAGGGACCTCAACAGACTGAAGAAATGGGCTAACAGGATGCTCATGAAGTTCAGGGAAGGGAAATGCAAAGTCTTGCACCTGAGAAGGAGCAACCCTGTATGACAATATATGCTGGGGAGCTTACCATCTGGAAAGCAGCTTGTCAGAAAAGGACCTAGGGGTCCTGGTGGACATCAAGTTGAACACGAGCCAACAATGTGCCCTTGCTGCAAAGAAGGCAAATGATACTCTTAGCTGCATTAGATAAAGTATTGCTAGTAGGTTGAGTGAGGTGATGCTTCCCCTTTATTCAATACTGGTGAGGCAACACCTGGAGGGCTATGTCCAGTTCTGGACTCCTCTTTACAACAAAGATGTGGACATACTGGAAAGAGTTCAACAAAGGGCCACAAGGATGATTAAGGGGCTGGAGTATGAGGAAAGGCTGAGAGAGCTGGAATTGTTTAGCCTAGAGAAGAGAAGCCCATGGGAGATCTTATTAATGTGTATAAATACCTGAAAGGAGGGTAGAAAGCAGACGGAGCCAGGCTCTTTTCGGTGGTGTCTAGCAACAAGACCAGAGGCAATGGGCACAAACTGAAACACAGGGTGGTCCATCTGGACATCAGGAAACATATTTTTGCTCTGAGGGTGACTGAGCAACAGTGCAGGTTTCCCAGGAAGGTTGTGGAGTCTCCATCCTTGCAGATATTCAAAAGCCATCTGGACATGATACTGAGCAACTGGCTGTAGGTGGCCCTCCTCAAGTAGGGGGGTTGAATGGTGACCTCCAGAGGTCCCTTCTAACCTCAGGCATTTTGTGATCCTGCCAGTTCAGAACAGCCTTTGCTCCTCACTGGAACACTCTAACTCTCTGCTATTACTTTGCTTCTAAAGACATTTTTAAAAAGAATTGTTTCAAGTCCACCCCTTAGAACTCTCTATAGAATGAGTGTTCAGGGGATCATATTGATTACTTCCTTATAATAGTTCTTCAGAAAGAAGTTAAACACCTTTCTGAAGCAGGACATTCTCTGTAATACAACAGATAGTCTTCAGCCTGCTTTGGTTTTATATTCAGCATGTAATAACAAACCCCGAGTTAACAATTTCTCATTCTCTCACACTAGTTCTATTCATATGGTCATTTTGATAAATGACCATAAAAATTCCATTTTACCTTGAAGAATTAACCTACGGGTGGTCAAATAGTGGACAAGGTTGCTCAGAAAGGTTGCAGAATCTCCATCCTTGGAGATGTTCAAGACTAGACTGGTTGTGGCCTTGAGCAATCTGACCTAATTACACCTACTCTGAGCAGGGGTTTGGACTAGATGATCTGTGGAGGCCCCTTTCAATCTAAATTATTCCATAATTCAGTAATGTAAACATAACTGAATATACTTATATTTATATAAATTTATGAAATATACATCAAATTTACTTGTAGATGTACATATAAATCTCCACATAAATCATTTGTCACATACATATTTGCATATTTATCCATAAACTGAATTTCTCACATTCACAGATGTTGGAAACAAAGCTACCTGAATAACTTTCGCTTATTTTTTTTTTGTACATGGGGATTGTGCTACAGTCTTTTCTTTTATATACTTTTATTGTTTTTTTTTAGTGTCAACACAAATACAAAATACTCTTTTTCAATAATAAGTGATTGTGTGTGACACTCGCTTGTTCACTTATTTCCTTTCTACATTAGAACAGTACGCCTGAAACACTCAAAATGTTGTCAAAAAAATCTGCATCTGCTCCAAGTTTTCTTAGGCCTGTTAATGGTCTTTAAATGCTTAGTGCAAACTTAGTCTAGCTTTGTCTTCCTACATAGTTTGGTCATGTGTGGAGACATGGAGTTAAACTGAAAAAGAAATCACTCCACTAAAGGGCTGTGACTGCTTTCTCAACTTGGGAGCAGACCAGTCTTTAATAACATCCATCTGTCTGAGTTCTGACTTAATGTAGGTGCCTACCAATTTATTGCACAGATAAACTGTTTCTGCAGTCTTCACTTTACACTTCACCAACTTTACATGCAGGGAGATCAAACTAAATATTCACAGGCAGTATTCACTGTAGTATTCCTACTTCTGAGCATTCGAGAATGCAGCCTTGATAATGTTTTAAAATTATTTGTTCTTGGGAGTAATTTTACACTTAAGGAAAAAGTATTAAAAAAAAAGAATGCAAAATACAAGTAATTCCTCATGTAGGCTCATGCTGACATCCAAATGATTCACGCACAGGTCCTTTCCAATCACTGTAACTATCTGTGCTAATAGAATGAGAAAAAAAAAAAAGTAATTAAAAGAAACAAAGACCAAGAATTGATAAGACATGTTAAGAATAGATTTCCTAGATTTGTTTGTGACTTCCAGTGGTAATGTAGGAGTTAGTTAATAGGACCCCCCAGGAAACTGCCCTCAGGGACAAGGGAGCAGAACAGAACTGGAAGATCTTTAAGGATGCTTTCATAGAGTGCAAGAGCTCTCGATCCCCATGTGTAAGAAATCAGGAAAGGAAGACAAGAGATTGACATGGATGAGTCAAGATCTGCTGGTCAAACTATAAAGGGCAAGAAGGAAATCCACAGGCAGTGGAAGCAGGCACAGGCACATGGGAAAAGTATAGAGACACTGCCTCGTTGTATCAGGATGAGGCCAGGAAGGCCAAGGTGCAGCTGGAGCTAAACTCGGCAAGCGAAGCAAAGAATGATAAGAAGGGCTTCTACAGGTATCTCAGACAGAAAAGGAAGGTTAAAGAAAGCATATCCCACCATGATGAACATGACTGGCAAACTGGTAACAACAGACGAGGTGAAAGCTGACATACTCAACAGTATTTTTGCCTCTTTCTTCTCTGGCCAGCTCATTCCCACAGCTCTTGAGTAGATGGATAACAAGACAGGGACTGGGGAGCAAAGTCCCTCCTGCTGTAAGAGAAGATGAGGTTTGTGACTACCTGAGGAATCTGAATGGACCTGATGAGATGCATTCCAGAGTCCTGAGGGAATTGGCTGATGTAGTTGCCAAGCCAGTGCTCCATAGTACTTGAAAAGTCATGTCAGTCAAGTGAAGTTCTCAGTGACTGGAAAAAGGAAAACATTACACCCATTTCTAAAAAAAAAGGGTAGAAAGGAGGATCCTGGGAACTACTGATGTCTCAGCCTCACCTCTATGCCTGGGAAGATCATGGAACAGATCCTCCTAGAAGCTACACTAAGACACATAGAGGACATTGAGGTGGTTTGAGACAGCCAGCATGGCTTCACCGAGGCCAAATCCTGCCTGACCAACTTAATGGCCTTCTATGCTGGAGTGACAACATCAGTGGAAAAAGGAAGAGCTATGAGTGTAATCTATCTGGACTTCTGTAAGGCCTTTGTCAGGGTCCCCCCACAACATCCTGCTCTCTAACTTGGAGAGATGTGGATTGGATGGGTGAAGTGTTCCATGGAGGAGGAACTGGTTGAATGGTCACATCCAGAGGGTAATGGTCAATGACTCAAAGTCTAGATGGACATCAATGATGAGTGGTGTCCCTCAGGGGTCTGTACTGGGACCAGTACTGTTTAATACCTTCATCAGTTACATAGGCAGTGGAATTGAGTGTATTCTCAGAAAATTTGCAGACACCAAGCTGAGTGGTGAGGTTGACATGCCTGAGGGATAGGATACCATCCAGAGGGACCTCGATGGGCTTGAAAAGTGTGATCATGTGAACCTCATGAGGTTCAACAAGGCCAAGTGCAAGGTCCTGCACATGGGCTGGGGAAACCCCAGTATCTATACAGGATGGCAGATGAAGGGATTGAGAGTAGCCCTGCTGAGAAGGACTTGGGGATACTAGTGGATGAAAAGCTGGACATTAGCTGACAATGTGCACTTGCAGCCCAGAAAGCCAGCCATATCTTAGGCTGCATCAAAAGAAGCATGGCCAGCAGGTTGAGGGAAGTGATTCTGCCCCTCTACGCTTCTCTGGTAAGACCCCATCTGGAGTAATGCATCCAGCTCTGGAGCCCGCAGTACAAGAAAGATATGGACCATTTGGAGTGGGTCCAGAGGAGGGCTACAAAGATAATCAAAGGGATGTAACACCTCTCCTATGAGGAAAAGTCAAGAGCTGGGGTTGTTCATCCTGGAGAAGAGAAAGCTCCAGGGAGATCTAATTGCAGCCTTTCAATACTTCAAAGGGGCATATAAGAAAGATACGGACAAACTTTTTAGTGGGGTCTGTTGTGATAAGACAAGGGGTAATTTTAAACTAAAAGAGAGTAGATGTAGATTAGATATAAGGAGGATATTTTTTACACTGAGAGTGGTGAAACATTGCAATAGATTGCCCAGAGAAGTTGCTGATGTCTCATCATTGGAAGTGTTCAAGGCCAGGTTGGATGGGGCTCTGAGCAACCTGATCTAGGTGAAGATATTCCTGCTCATTGCAAGGAGGTTGGATGAGATGACCTTTCAATGTCTTTTCCAACCTAAACGGTTCTATGATTCCATATTCTAGCCATCACAAAGAGTTGCATTTTGTGTCCCAGGCTTTACCAATGTGTCATGTGTAACTTAGTTCAGTAATACAGGTATCTCAGGGAACAGAAAACAATGTTGATACTTTACATCAACTATCTACTTCAATTGTCTTTCATAACTGTATTATTATTATCTTCAGATCTTCCTAGTTATCTTTAGGTAAGTTAACTCCCTTTTGCAGATCTATAGTGTATGTGTACATTATGTTTTATGATACACGGATTCACTCTCCACTTTCAGCCAGTGCCTCTCCCACTCTCCCCTCTTTCCTCTTACTTTCTTTGTTCCATTTCTATTTTTCAAGGAACATAGACCTTAAAGTAACATTGTCAATCAGCTGAGCTTAGTCCTCTGCTATTGTGAGCAACTACACCATAAAATCCCCATTTAAGGTCAAACCTAAATTTACATGTCACCAGTTTATAACCATTTATTCCTATTAGTATTTAAAGCTATTGCTTTTATCTTAATATTTTCTCCTTGTATTTGCTGGGAATAATAATATCTGCTATTAACTTCCATTTAGCTAAGCCAAAATCCCCACATGCCTCCTTAGGATTCAGTGCCATGCCAGCTTAAAGGCCATCTAATTTGAGATTACCTTTTCTGCCTGTCCCTCCATCCTCAGTCATGTGTGTCATGAGTAGTAACTGGTTTTCATGCTGTTGTACACTAAGACAGTTTAGAGAGCTAATTCAAAGGCAAATTAAATATAAAAAAAAAAAAAAAAAAAAGAATCTTTTCCCAGGTTTTGGAGATTTTTTCCTACCTTTTGTGAAGTTTTATTTTCTTAGTTTTGGCCCTTGAGCTGCATTATCAATGCATGCACATGTATTTCTTTATGCACAAGTAGATCAGAGTGTCAGGACCACTTGTCTCAAGGTGCAGATTTTTGAATTTCCAGTTTAGGTCACATCATGTGTCATAAAACCACACCTTCAGTTTCTAGGAAGTTATATTCCCAAAAGATCTGGAGTGTTTCAGGTAACTAGTTTCAACTGTTCATGTATTCTATTGTTAGGATATTCTAATAGCAAAATATGTTTGTCTTCAAAATCACAACAGGAAGTAAATCTCTAAGGCAAAGAAATTTTGTTGTTGATAACTTTCTAGCACAAGTGACTGAGGAGTCAACAAGGGTAGGTGCTCTGTTCCACTTTCTTCTTATGAAGAAGGAAGAATTAGTTGGGGAAGAGAAGGCCAGGGGCAGCTTTGGCTGTACTGACCATGAGATGATAGAACTCAGGATCCTAAGAGGAGGAAACAGGACAAAAAAGTAGTATCTCAACTGTGAACTTCAAGAGAGCAGATTTTTGGCCTTCCCAAGGACCTTCTAAAAAGGATCCCCTAGTCAAGGACCTAGGATGGTCCTTGAGTGGCATGCAGGAGACTTGGTTGATTTTCAAGGATAACCTCCTCCAATCTGCAAAACAGTGCAGTTCCACATGCAGGAAGTCAAGCAAACATGGTCAGAGGTCTGCATGGATGAACAGAGTTAACTTAAATGAAACAGAAAGAGGAAGCATAGAGGAGGTCAAAGAAGAATCAAGTGACCCAGCAGCCTCACAGCTGTTCACTTGCTCCCCTCTACAATGGGACATGGAGAAACTGGAAGGAAGGTGAGAAGCTTCATGGACTGACATGTTTAATAGGTGGGGAAAAAAAAAGCTGCACATGCAAGCAAAGCAAAACAAGGAATTCATTCACTATCTTCCATCAGCACATTAATGTCCAGCAACTTCCAGGAAAACATGAATAATGGTTACTTAGGAAGACAAAGATTACAATCACAAATGTTCCCCTTCCTCCTTCTTTCCTTGAGAAATTATTGCTGAACATTACATCGTATGTTATGGAATAACTCTGACCAATTCTGGTCAGCTGTTCCAGCTGTGTCCATTCCTAGCTTCTTGTCTACTCTCAGCTAATCACTAAGGGGGTGGAGCGGGAGCTGAGTGAGCAAAAGAGAGCCCTGATGCTGTGCAACCACTGTTCAGCAATAGCCAAAACACTGGTGTGTTATCGATATTTTTTTTTGTCACAAATCCATGCTGCTATGAAGAAAATTAACTCCATCCCAGCCAGGCTCATCACAGAGCAAGTCGTATTTTTCATTTCTTTTAAGCAGAGTACACTTCAAAAGCCACTAATAGTCAATTTATCATCACTACTAGTATTAACAGACAAGGTTATCAAAGTTGAGATGCCTAGTGAAGTAAGTATTGTAGACACGTATATGGAATAAGAGTACACAATATTATATCTACAAAATAATTGACTAGCTTGTCCAACAAGGTGGTACTAAGCCAGTTAGTAACTCATATTTCCAGTGCCTTTTCAGTATTCTATTAACTGATTATCACAACAATGATATAATAAAAAAATACCAGGTCCAAGACACATTAAAAATGAGGTTTTGTGTGCAATTCATGATATGATAATCTTTTGGATTACTAAAACATACAGTAGAATCCCTGGAAAAAAAAAACCAAAAAACAAAAAACAAACAATAATCTTGCTGAGGGTGTTACATTTTCATGGTAATATAAATATGAATTTCCTAATAACAGTTTGAAAGCAAATCTCAGAACAGCTAAGTCAAGGAACATTTCTGTAAGCCTGAGAGATATTTTATGTAAACTAAAGGAAGACACTGAAAAAGAGTTTGAGAAAGGAGGCAGTATAATGAATGTACGTATATCATAGTCCATAAATATAAGGCTGTTGGACAACTAGAAATGGTCGTTAATCATCAATAACTTTTAGAGATTTTTGTAAGTGACATTTATTGCTTTACATGGAAGTTCTTTAATTATCTGTTATTACCAGAACTATTTATAGGCAACCCAAATAACCCAGGGTTATCTCAGTTAAAATCAAGGAACTGCAATCAAAGCCACAAAGAGAATGGGAGTTTTACTCTAAGAAACATGTGAAAGAGCACTGAGTAGTACCGTGCTCACAGAGTTAGAGAAGGTCAATATAACAGTGAGCCTAGAAACTGGTATATATTTGATTTACAATTTGGGAAAATAGAGGAGTAGAAGGGAGATGTTGACTTTTCAACCTCACCAAAGCAAGTGCCAGAACAGTGATGAAGACATAGATTACCTAATTTACAGCATTCAGCTCTAGCCATTAAGCAGTTTAACAGCATTATTTCAACTAATGGAAAACCATTAAATTTTTGGATTGTCATTTACTGTTAGAACAGCTGATTGCTACAGAACAATTGAGTTTCTACACATTTTTTTTATGGCTCTTAATTAGGGATATGTCCTCAAATAAACTCATAAAAATCTATGTCTCTCTTGCTTTAAGATCCTTAGGTCATAAACTCTTAAAATGCTAATAAATCTCTGCTAGTTGACATCACCTCCTGATTCTTCAACTGAAATTTTCCTCCCAAGATATTACATTGCCTTCTTTGTTTCTGCATTAGGGGGCATCTTGTTGCTTTATATATTATCATTGCAAATCCACTGACCTTCACAGTGCTGAAGTTTATATGGTTTCCAATGACCAAATATACTACAGTACAAAATGCACTTTCAGATAAACATTTGAATGTCAATATGTAGGGTAATATAAATAATAATAATTAAAAATTAGTACAGTACTACTGTTTAAATGAAATTACTGTTCATCCTTTCACATCCAATAATTATACTTCAAGTACTACTTTAGGGATGTCTTAGGAAGGATTTGCTTATTTCTCTTCCAAAAGAGATGAAGTATCTAAATTCAGATTTCTCTTGGAAGAATTAGCTGATGAATAGTGTATCTGAATTAGGCCATAACACAAATATGTAGTTATAATTTTTCCATGGAAGAATTTCCTGTCTCTACCTCATTTGATCTCATTTATCTCAAGAGTTAGAAACATGATGATAATATTAAGGTAGAATAGCATAAAGAACAGCACTTTAGGAAAACTAGAGAAGCATTTAAGAATAGATCCATTCAGTAGATATGCTAAATAAATATACATATGTTTAATACATAATCAAAATTTTTAAAAGATTAATTGGAAAAACACAATTAAAGAAAAGCAGAGTGCTAGAGAATAGATTATCCCTATACCATCTTCAACTAAAGTAACTTTCAGGCTAACATCAAATATGTCAGTTTTAGGCTATATAGTTGTTTACAGAAGAAATGAGGAATAGAATGGTTTTTCTTTTAAGAAAATCCTGTCAAAGCTCAGAAAAACAAAAAAGAGTAATCTTCTTAGGCATGTGACCTAGATGGCTTGCTGCAGGCTTATTAGAGGTCCATTTGATGCCACACAACTTAGGGTTCCCAGCATATGAAGCAAAGTAATACTATCTATACTAACCCCTCTTTCTTTATAGTGTTAACTCTAGTAAATGACATTTTAAGTAATACTTTAGTCTGAATGTCTTTCTTACTGGGATTGTAATGAACCAACATGTCTCATGCAGAATGCATGCCTGAAGAACAGTATAAGTTTAGCAGCATGGCCAAGTATAATATCAGGAATCCAGTAGTATGGTCAGCTTCAGGAAAAATGTCAGGAAGGAATGGAAATTCTGCATGCCCCCCCCCCCACACACTGAGATTTATGGATGTTCTTGAAAGAAAAAGGAGACTTTATGACAAATAGGATGGAAGGCACAATAGAAATCTAGCACTGACTGATAGCCAAGGAATTTCAATCATAGGGGAGATCTTGGTACTCAGTTAAACTATTGCCTTCCTCTGTATCAGTGTGTGGACTACCTATGTTCCTCAGGGGTTCATATTGGGCCCGGCCCTGTTCAACATCTTTTCGGTGAAATGGACAGTGGGAGTGAGTCCACCCTCAGCAAGTTTGCCACCAAGCTGTGTCGTGTCATCGACACGCTGGAGGGAGAAATGCCATCTAGAGGGACCTTGACAGGCTGGAGATCTCATGACAGGCTTGTGCAAATCTCATGAGGTTAAACTAGACCAAGTGCAAGGTCCTGCACATGGGTTGGGGCAATTCCAGGCACAAATACAGGCTTGGCAGAGAATGGGTTGAGAACAGCCCTGAGGAGAAGGACTTGGGAGTGATGGTGGATGAGAAGCTCAATATGAGCCAGCAATGCGCCCTTGCAGCCCAGAAGGCCAACCGCATCCTGGACTGCATCAAAAGAATCATGATCAGCAGGTCGAGGGAGGTGATTCTCCCCCTCTACTCTGCCCTGGTGAGACCCCACCTGGAGTACTGCGTCCAGTTCTGGAGCCCCCAACATAAGAAGGACATGGACGAGTTGGAGAGGGTCCAGAGGAGGGCCATGAAGATGATGAGAGGGCTGGAGCACCTCTCCTGTGAGGACAGGCTGAGAGAGTTGGGTCTGTTCAGCTTGGAGAAGAGAAGGCTCCTGGGAGACCTTACAGTGGTCTTCCAATACCTAAAGGACGCCTACAGGAAAGACGGGGAAAAACTCTTCAGTAGGGCCTGTTGTGATAGGACGAGGGGTAATGGTTTTAAAATAGAGGGAGGTAGATTTAGATTAGATATTAGGAATTTATTTATTTTTTTTTTACGCTGAGGGTGGTAGAACACTGGAACAGGTTGCCCAGAGAGGTGGTTGATGCCCCATCCCTGGAAACATTCAAGGTAGGTTTGGATGAGGTTCTGAGCAACCTGATCTAGTTGAAGATATCCTTCCAACCCTAACCATTCTATGATTCTATGAGTCTATTTGTATTCATCTTGTACTTTCAATTTTTAATAACACTGTTATAGAATTAGTTCAGCTTTGGAATGTGAAGTTAGTCCCATTCCATTTCTGAGGAGAAAAAAGAGCCTTGCTTTAACTTCAGAAAATTAGTGAGATTGTGAAACATGAAGCAAATAAACCATTTTAATAACTTGATCAGAAGAGTAAGGAGAAAAGAGTCTTCCAAGGCAAACATTGACAACTCGTAAAAGGAGGTGCTAAGACAGCAGTGGAGAGGCTGAGGTAGTCTAAGAGGTAACAAATGAATAAAATTGATTAATCTAAAAAGCCTAAGAGCATTGCTTTATACTTTTTTCTACTTCTTTTGTGATTATGGGAACAACTCTGAGCCTTCAGGTTTTTCCTAATCCCTTAAGACTTCCAGTTGTACTGAAAAACATCGGTCTATACTTGAAGTGGGGGGTGTGAGATAGCATGAAAATTTGTGGCAAAGGTTACTGGGGAGTATAAATTTGCTGTCTACTTTAAAGCTAAGTATCATCTTCCCTCTGCTGCTTATGTTTAGCATTATTTTGAATACCTGAAGTGGAATCCTCTCCTAGTTGAAGTAATGATAAACTTTAATCAGGTCAGAATTTCAGTTATTTAATCTTTCCTATTAGAAATTAGACAGGATACTTAATATCTCTTCCCATAACAGATTTTTTTTTTTCAGGTTGTTAATTTAAGATGTTATGTAGCCTCTAGGAATACTATGAGTTTTAATAAATTATATAATTTAAGTTTCAAGGGCAACGTCAAACTGTACAGTCTCACAACTGGAAATATTGAAGGAAAAATAAAGTAGTTACTGTGAACACTTACTTTAATATTCAAAAGTCTGAAAACATTCACTTTGTCTCCATTCACTTCCTCCTTTGCATCCCTTTCAAAGCTTCTAATTATGGCATATGAGAAAAAACATAAAAACTTTTGATTCTTTTAAAAAAAGAAACTGGAAATAAAAATGCAAAGACGTCAATTTACACAATCTGAGAAAAAATGACCATAGTTATATCCATTTTGACCCAGTATGAGAATTTTTTTTCTCTTTACAGGAAATACGACACCAATTTAAAAAGATGAAATAATTGATTCTGTATAGGTGGATGGAACGCATCAATGGTATTTAGCCTCAGCTGGTAAAAATATCAACTTGTTTTAATGAATCTACAGAAAGATCTTGACTTCGAGATATAAAACAAATTAAAAATACAGTTATTCTTGTACTCACAATGGCAAATGTTTCTCATTACTCCTTTTAAGTAGAACCTGCTTTGACACAGCAAGCCTAGTTGAAAGCTTGCTTATCTGCATAAAACCTTAAATAGTATAGGCCACAGATAAAAAAACCCCTTCATTTTAAACTTGCACTCTTATTATTTTTACCCATGGAAGTACACTGAAACTCTTTTAATCCTTTTCTGAAAAATATGTAACTTTATTTATACCTGTATTTAACCTAAGAAACTTCATTCCACCTTGTGTCCAACTACAAATGCACTTTTCCACTATTGTTCCCATTCAGAAATTTCTATTTCTATTACACAGTAGTATAAAAATAGATGGAGTGCAACAGACAGGTATTTCTTTGTACACCAAGAAAAATATAATGAAAAACAAAAGATATGTCATATACTGTCCTGGTTTCACCAGGGATGGAGTTAATTTTCCTCTCAGTAGCTGGTGTGTTTTGGATTTCGTGTATGACAAATGTTGATAAATCACCCTGGTCAGTGAAGAATGAGCTTCTATGAAACTGAGCAAGATGCAGTGGTGATGGAACTAGAACAGAAAAAAATAAAGCCTACCGCACTCGGTATTCCCAGGTGTTCTCCCATCCAAGTACTAACCAAGCCTGGCCCTGCTGCAAGAAGTGGAGAGGAGATGGATGCCAGGAAGACAGGTACCCCTCCCGCCCCAGCCAACCCCACACTACATACCATCTCTCCTGCCCTGAAACACTGTTATGACAGATGAAGCCCCTAGGTCCACTTGGGAAACTTTAATCTTAGCAGCCTGATCGCCTTGCTGGTTGTTTTGTTGTTCTTCCTTGGCTTGACTCCTGGGTACGTGGACATCTACGTGACGTACTTCAATAGTCCACTGTCAGTCTCCACTCTCCATTAGATTTTCTCACTAACCATATGGGACTGTTAAAGGGTGAGCAAGTCCCTGACGAAACCAGGACATATGCAAAACCAAGAATTTATTGTTAGTGTAATATAAATCTAAATCTATCTAACCAAAGAATTATTGTTAGTCTAAATATAAATGTTATGGAGGAAAATTATTGAAAAAAAAAATAATTGTAATAATAATTAAAATGTTTATGCACACACTTTCTAGTGTGTAGAATCTGATGTTATGCTCATCACATCACTATTTTCCTGTGTCCTAATTTTGAATGTCCACCTTTCCTCAGGAAGAAAGAGGGATTGTTACAACAAGCTGTCAGTGTCCAGAGACTTCATCAGATATTTTCTAAAAAGCAGATTTCCAAACATGATATTATTCTGCTTATATTAAATGGTGATAAATTGATATTTTCAGACTATGTTTCCTATGAAAAGAAAGCATGCTTCATCTTTCCTTCAGGTAGATATCTATGCTGTCCCTGCTCCTTGCAGGGCAGGGTGGACTAGATGACCTTTAAAGGTTCCTGCCAACCCAAACTATTCTATGATTCTATATTGTATGAGAAATAGCGTGGCCAGTAAGACTAGGGAAATGATCATCCCCCTGTACTTGGCACTAGTGAGGCTGCACCTCAAATAGTGTGTTCACTATTTGGGCCCCTCTAAACAAAGGGGACATTCAGGTGCTGGAATGCATCTCAAGAAGAGCAACAAAGTTGGTGAAGGGGCTAGAGCATAAGTCTTATGAGGAGAGGCTGAGGGAAGTGGAGTTGTTTAACCTGGAGAAAAGGAGGCTGAGGGGAGACCTGATCGCTTTCTACAACTACCTGAAAGGAGGTTGTAGCGAGGTGGGTGTTGGTCTCTTCTCCCAAGTAACTAGTGATAGGATCAGAGGGAATGGCCTGATGTTGCAGGAGGGGAGGTTTAGATTCAATATTAGGAAAAAATTCTTCATTGAAAGGGTTGTCAAGCATTTTTTTTTATTGTAAAAAAAATTTAAAAGCAACAAAAAAAAAATTCTTACAGGTATCTTGGAAGATGAAGTTCTAGATATAGAAGAAAAGTATGAATTTCTATATATATTTATACTCTTTTGCTTCAGTTAATGCAGCTGTGTACTCCTTCTTCATGTCTAACAGCTTTCAGGCACCCATTTCTTTGTACAATTGAGCCAAGTAAATGAATAATTATGTAGAGGTATAAGTCTTTGGGATCAGTTCACGTTCAGATGCAGCTATCTAAATTTGTTCAGTTTGTGCTCCTTGCCTCTTTCTTGCATCCATTTTCTATTTCCAAAACATGCAAGATATTTAGAGAGACAGGAATGTTGTTTGATTTGTCTTTTTTTCCTTCATTAATATCAAGGCTTTACAGGTTGACGTTAAAGAATATGGTTACTGTCATGCTTGGAAGGAGAAATGAGAGACACAGAAGAGATGGAAGAAGAACATATATTTCCATTAAATTGCTTTGGAAAGAGAACAGTTTTCATCCTAATCCCTTTACAGAATAAAATTTAATTTTAAAGGTAGATTTGAAGAAATTATACAGGATGTAGACAGATTTGCAGCTACAGTGCAATTACATTTTCCCAGGACCAGAAGATAGTGAGATTTCTCCACTAATGATTAGTCATAGAAACTCAAAGTTATCACCAGCCAATTCTTCAGAATTTAAAAATCTGGTGTTTAAAACAATTAAAATATATATACACAGCTGAGAGATCAAGATATTCATTATTTCATGTGAAACATTCAGCATCAGTTCTCACTAAAATAACAGGCTTCAAGATATAACGTAATTTTTAGAACTCATCTCAGAAGCCTGAAATTATAACTACATTACTTAAAAAACAAATATTTCAAAGTAACCATGGATTCTCTTGACTTCTCAATATCTCTATCCATATGTATTATATATTTAAATTAACAGTCCTCACACTCTAGTCACTTCAGATTTTTAGTGCTGATAAATCATTTTAGAACAAATAAAATTTTGGTTTTGGAAATACGTTCCCATGAAGCAATTTGTAATTAATGGAATTTGCCAGTGAAACCTAGGAAACAGCATCTCTTTGGCCCAGCTTCAGCCAATTTTCAATCTACCTCACTGTCCATTTATGCGACCCATACTTTGTCAGCTTGCCAATGAGGATCTTACGGGAGACAGTGTCAAAGGCTTTACTAAAGCCAGAGTAAACAACATCAACTGCTCTC
Organism: Ardeotis arabs; assembly: GCA_011801015.1. NCBI lineage: Eukaryota > Metazoa > Chordata > Aves > Otidiformes > Otididae > Ardeotis > Ardeotis arabs. The sequence goes on from JAAGAY010001873.1 coordinate 38,370, forward strand.
TCCTCATTCAAAATTAGCCTTTTATAAAGAGGTATCAGGTTGGTTAAGCATGATTTCTTCCCTTTATAAATCCATGGTAATTACTCTCTATGACCTTCCTGTCCTTCAGATATTTTGAAATGGTTTCCAGGATTATTTTTTCCCTTCCCAGGGTCTGAAGTGCTGCTGACCAGTCTGCAGTTCCCCAGATCCCCCTTCTTGATGATAGTAATGACATTTGCTGTCTTCCAGTCTTCAGGAACTTCTCTCAGTCACCATGACCTTTCAAAGATAATCAAGAATGGCCTCACAAGGACATTAGACAACTCCCTCAGTACTCACGGGATACCCCATCAGGCCCCGTGGATTTTTCCTTTTTCTGCTTATATACTTGAATAACCCTTTCTTGTTACCTCTCACATCACTTACCAGCTTCAACTCCAGGTCAGCCTTGTCTTTCCTAACCTTGTATTTGCATGATCAGACAGCAACTCTATATTTCTCTTGAGTCATCTACTCCTGCTTCCACTTCTTGTACATTTCCTTTTTATGTCTGACTTCAGTTAGGAGCTCCTTCCTCATCCATGCAGGCCTCCTGCCACATTTGCTTGATTTCCTACTTATTTGGATAGACCCAGAAAAGGCTATCCTCAAATATCAGCTAGCTAACCTGAAGCTTTCTTCTCTCCAGGATCATATCCCACAGGATCCTTCCAAGCATATCTCTAAAGAAGCTGAAATCTGCCCTCCTGAAATCCATGGCAATGGTCCTGGTGTTTTTTTTGGTTGGTTTTTTTTTTTTTTCCCCCCTGCTGCCTCCACTTGGGATCCTGAAATTCACGGTCTCATGGTAATTGTAGCCAATACTGCCCTCACCTTTCACATCACTGAATAGTTCTTCCTTGACCTTTAAAGAGGTCCAGCAGAAATTCCTCCTGACAAAGGTGATGAAGGAGTCAGAGAAAGTTATTGTCAGTGCTCTCTGGAAATTAATTTGATTGCTTGTGCCCTGCTGTGCTGTCCTTTTAGGGTGGTTCAAGTCCCCCACGAAGACCCCAGAGCCCAGTAGTTACACTTGATACTTCCCAGATCACTCCAGCAGTATCATTGGTGTACAAATGAAAAAACCAGCAGGGCTGGATAAGCCTTAATAGCCTCTCCATAATATTCCAAATCCAAGCCACTGGCAAGCAGTACACTTCTCTAGGTAAGGAGACAGATTGATAAATGATGGCCTCTGTTCCTCACAGCAGGGAGTCTCCTACCATCAGCACTCCTTTCTTCTACTGGTCCTGAGTGGCTCAGGCTCAGTCACCAGAAACACTCCATTGATAGCATTCCCAGTCCCTCATCAATTATGAGGGCAGTGAAGCTATTCTGTAACTGCAAGTCATCAGGCAGAGTAAGAGGCTTCCTTCTGGTACGAGGAGTCATCAGCTTCCAGCTTCATCCTGATGGGAGTTTCAACTCACAAGTTTCATAAGGTCAGGTTTATCCTAAACTTCTACTACAGTTGGAGGCTTTGGCTCTTGAAGCCAAAATCCAGGCAGTCCCTGATCTCTTTCTGATGCTGCAGGCTGCTGACTCCCTCCAGGAGTTTTTTGGCTTGACAGCACAGCTCCGTAAGAATCACACACCTTTTGCAGGCTAGAAGAGGATCTACTCCAGCCTCGGCAAGAGGGCTGCAGTGTGAGCCTTGCAGAGTTGCACCCTTCTTTCAAAGCTCCATTCAGGTCCAAGAGTCTAATCACAAAGGGACAGTTACTCCAGCAGCACCTGAGGACTGAGTCCTTTAGCAGATTGCTACTATAGCTACAGACAACTGTGCTGGAGAGACAAAATTAATTGTCCCTTTCATTCACATCCTGCTACACAAACTGCCAGCTTCATCAGTAGGAAAGGGAGGGGAGGGCTGCCTCTTATATAGGTCTTTCCCTACCATGGGCTAAAAGGGCCTTTGACTCTCCCTAATCAGGGGTCAGCTAAGAACAAAGGTTGTTGGCACCCTTTAATCAAGGGCAGCTGACAGAATTCCTTAGAAGCTGCTAGACTTATCCTTATCCTTATCCTTATCCTTATCCTTATCCTTATCCTTATCCTTATCCTTATCCGACAGTAGCAGGAATATTTAATAGCTAAGTTTTAATAGTTAAATCCTATATAAATTTACAAAAGAAAACTTAGAGACAGTAGGTAATTTGACAATTAATTAGCTAACTTGCTTGCTGAGCAAAATATATGTTCAGTTTGGTTTTGGATAACATTAAAAAAGAAATTATGAATAATGAAAAGATACTATTTCCCTTTATGGCTTAGGGCTTTTTATTAGACAATATTCTAATCCTGGCATTAAAATAAATATAAAGTAAACAACCATTGTACTAAGTAAATAAACACTGTGCTCAGTCAGATGTTTATTACGGTCACTTCTGTGACTTTTAAAATGCACAACTAGAATTACTGCAGTTGATGAGCTGATTTTCAGCAGTGTTTCAACTGTAAGACCAGAAACAGAATATAAGACCTATTTCATATTGGCTTTCACTTATTTATCTGTGAGAAAGTCAGACACTGTACAGAAGTCTAACTACACTTCTCCATTCATATTATTGCAATGAAGGAACCACTAACCTCATGAAGAATTTCTTTTAATGAACTTCAATTGTCCATGATCTAAATCAAGCTTATATTTAAGAATTATTTCAGTAACTGATCATTATTGGTAAGGTTAATGTTTGATCATCATAATTTTTATTTCATCCTACTTATCTTTTTTTTTTTTTCATATACTTCAGATCTCCACTGTTTGCATAGGTACTTTTAGGATGTGGTTCTTCTGACATGTGGATAGACATGAGATGGATCACTAAAGGGATTCTGGGCCACCACAAATTTACATGTTTCCATGTAAACAGCTATATTTGGTTATATAAATCTTATCCATATGACATGCTTAGTTTTGTTTCAATTTCCATTGGGATCATTTTAGATTACAGTAGCTGTTTAAACAGTTGAGATGCATTGGCTTAATGAGCACTTCGGGGAAAATGGTGGAAGTAGATAAATGTATTAGACAGCAGGAGTCTAAGCACAGATAAGGAAATGGCTAAGCTAGGCAGCAGAGAGGGTTAGAAAATTGAAGAGGAGAGGGGAATCAGAAATACAAAACACTGTCATACTGAAGAACATGCTGTATGGTTTCAGATTTCTTGGGCTGAATAGCAAGGCTAGGCCTGCAAAATGCTACCTTGTATTTTAAAGAAGATGGCTTAAAATACTAAGAAGACTTCTGGGACAGGACAACCCTGGAACATACATGTTATAGATGTCATCATATGTAGTCATTCAATTATGCAGTCAACCCACATCAAGGTTATTGTCTTCCTCCAAAAATCAGTCAGGTTTTTAAGTGCTATTAATCTAGTCGGTAGAGTTCTGGGTAAAGCCACAGGTTTACAGAGATAACGTGGTGAAAACTAGTAATGTCACCATACACATAAAAGTTTAAGACTGAATCACGTCAGAATTCTGTGTATCTGCATTCTTACAATGCTGAGTAAAGTTTTGGGGAATAGCAAACATTAAGCAATTCTCAATCATACTAACTAAGTGAATGATGTAAACTACCACAGAACCTGCACTGTGAGAATGCTGGTAGTCTCCAATTCCATTTTAGGTTTACTGACATTCCCTAGACCCAGAAATTACTTCACTATTTTGCACCTATTTGCCCTTTGCTTTCAATTCCATCTAGACACTATTGGATGTGCCTCCCTTTTCAAGTAGTGTATCTAATCCATCTTACTGCCTTTATAAATCATCTTTCCCAAGAGGCTTCAGGGGAAAAAAAAAAAAAGGTTTTATATCTGCAGCCATAGACAAATAAAAATCACAATAGGTGGCATCTTTTTTTTTTCTAGGCACATGAGAGACAGTGCTTACATACAGTAGAATAAGATTTGAGTAAATGCTGACTGAACTGTGCGCTGAGGATAACTCTGGCTTCACTCTACCTATTTCTCCTGTCACTTGACAGATACAGTATAACCCTGGAAAACATACTGGCATTGGAAAAAAGAATGACCTCTCTATGGGACCACCTATGGTAGATTAATTTTTTTGAATATTAAACATGCAAGAAATAATAATCCAAAACCTAAGTGAATCGTCTTAGGCTTTCCTCATACCCTGTGTTGAGAAAGAAGCACTTTCAGAAGATGATTCTGTTAACAGATGTTAAGAGCAGAGCGACCTCTTTCAGCTGCTCTGGCCCAGAACCCATCCTGTGTGGCCACTGGAGTCCAGCCCGGTGCCTAAGGACCAGGGCCTCTACCCAGGCTGAGGGAGGTGGCTGCTACTTTCCTGTTTGCAGGTTCAACTAGCAGCAAAGCTAGATAGACAAAAAAAACCCCCACAGACACAGATATACACAGAGAGAGGACACAGACACCGCCAGTCACAGAGACAGCCACAGACAAGGCACCATCTTCATCAACATCCACATGCAAAACTCACACCAGACACAAGCCCAGACAACTATGTCCTCTCCTCCTCTTGGTCTGGCAGAGGCAGAATGTCACTAGTGCAGCACACACATCACATTCCAGGTTCACCAGCACAGGCACATTCATGGATCCCTTCAGCATTGTCAAGGCTCTTCTGCCCACTCAGCACCCCTGCACAGATCCCAGCCTCTCCTACCCGCCCCATGGGTCCCTGACTCACTGGCTGGTCCAGCTGGGTGCTTGCTGCAAACATGCAGCACTCACACACTCATCTCACAGGCACCCAAGACTTGTGAGACCCCCTAAAATACCAGCATAGATTCTCTGCCCATATGATACCCTTGCCCAGACCCAGGGGCTCTACTCATTGACTGGTCCAGCTTGAAGTCTGCCAATTAATTCAGACACATACCTCATGCACACCAGGTTTGGCAGAGAAAAAAACACTCTCCCATCATCTGGCACCAGGCTTATGGGCTGTGACTTGTGGTCTTGCTCCAGCTGCTGTTGCTGAGCCGATCACTTGCCTCACTCACCTCGATCTTCCCCATAGCTGTTTCTTGGGAATACACGCTGTTTCTGCCCCAGTGGCTGACATCCAAGCCCCCCACTGGCTCCAGTAGCTGACACCACAGGCCAGGGGCACCCACACCACGAGTCTGACTCCAGGAGCTGGCACTCAGTCCCCTCATGCCTGTACCCCCAGCAGCTGGCACTGAGTCCCTCACAGTCACACACGGGATAGAGAGTGATATTATGCAGACACGGAGTTAAGAAAAGAGTTAGTAAGAAGATATCAGTAGACAGGACAGACGGGTGATCAGATGCGAGGCTCAGCTGCATAAGCGTACTGACCAGCTCTACTTAACATGCCATCATCCCTGGTTTATACCCTTTTCTGTGTATTCTTCCTTTGCTCCTCCCTGCTTCCCCTTTCCCTGCACATTGCCTCATTAGGTGGCACAGTCCCACCAACCCCCTCCAACATCCTGGACCCTCACGTTTGCATTCTGATCAGTTGCAAAGTCCCGGTTTGCCTGCAGTTTCTTGATAGCCCACCAACTAGTGTGACTGACCAGATTTGTTTCTGGTTATTGCATTTACTAATGCTAATTGGACATGTTTTATGACCATCTAGTTTCTCTCTCCCTTTCTTTATCCTTCAAATTGCAAAAAAAAAAATTAAACATTTTCACATCCCACATACAGTTCATGTGACTGACTAGGTTTGTTCTTATTATGACCTTCCTTATAATTTCTTGGTCAGGACTGTCTCTGCGTGTTCTGGTTTATGGTTCTTTTGACCAGGTACTGTTAGAGAAGCAGACACTCTCCTTCCATGCACTCTTACAAATTCATTTGATGTAAGATATTTTACACAGGATATGAAAAATAGCTCTTTAATCACATCTATTCTTTAAGAGGGCTATCTGAAGTAATATCTGAGTGCTCTGAAGACAGTAACAGACATGGAGTGTGCTGCAGACCTTCCCCAGATGGGTAAGAGTGATGATATAAGGAGTGCCTGTGTCCTGTCACAGAGCAGTCCTGGTGCTAAGTACATCAATAAAAGTGAGTGAAGAGCCAGTTCAAGCACTGGAGCCCTATGCCATTAGCTCACTCACTGCCTCTGTTCTGCACAGCTCTGAATATCTCTCTCGAGGACAAATTTATTATAGCAGGGGATAGCTGTAAATACCGTGATTATGAGCCAGTCTGTTCTACTTCATCTTGGAGGCAGGCATCTGTCTTTGTCACTCTTTCATTTAGCGCAAGAGCTGTAATTACCATGTCCAGCTAAATAATGCTTTTGATAGGCTAATTCTGTTTGTGGGAGGTGAAAAGTCAGGTGTAGAGAAGGTCAGTGCAGTTGCCTACTGAAAGTGATAAGAGAGAAGACAGGAGACAACTAAAGGAAGAAAGGAGTTTTCCCACCAATATGGCAAGTGCAGGATGATGGGAATTCTCCAGATTCAGAAATACCTCAGGATATCAAAATAGCTCTTGAAATAGTTCTGTTAAGGCTCAGAGGGCCTTTACCTGGGGCTTTATTGCAAAGAAAGAAGAAGTAAGACTGTAAATTACATGCTTTTCAAGAAAATCTGAGTATGATCTTATTGACAGAAGACGTCTGTGTCAGACATCTTTCTCCAATTTCCACATCTCACTCTCACAGTGACAGTACTTGTGTGCTTTGCTTACCATTTAAGCAGAATAGCATTCCCAGTATCTAGTATTAATGATGTGAAATACTGAGTTTTCTGTCTGCTGGAGTACTGACTCTGGAAAAATTATTATGGGATGTCAATTGAAATACAGATATTCTACTGAGCACCATAACTTTATGAGGCTTTCTTAGAGATGCTAAATTTTATCAGATTGTTAATTCTACATGATAATGGCTACTCCCTTTTATATGTATTGTGTCCCAATATTTTGGAGGCTTTGTATTATTTCTGAATGATGAGATGCAGGCAATAAATCAATGTCTTAGGACTTTAAGTCAAATGAAGCTGCAACAGGTATGATGATTGGGTCATTTCTGGACTACTGGATGTAAACTTTATGTAAAAGAAAAAAAGACAAGTCATCTTACTTGATTTATGATCTTTACATAGCAAATGTTTACATCTGTGGTTATACTGAATTGTCTTCATAGACAAATAGGCACCTTTTTAATGTAATTCATCTCAGCTTTTTTAGAAAACCTTCAAAATGAGATAAATTTCTGCCTAGAGTTAAAGTACATTTATTTCTCTCCCTTGACTAAAAAGGGACACTAGATAACTGGTTTAGGTGTAAACAAGTGAGTCTCCTACTTGGATATTAAGGTTTGGAAACCAGTAAAAAGAACATGGAGGGACAAAAATAAAACCAAACCGAAACAAACAGAAGAGCCCCGCAAACAACACATAGGGAGATATTTCTTGAGAATTTTATATTTATAGAAAGTAATTCTTCATTCTGCCTATCCATCACCTCTGTGATATCATAAACCCTTGTCATATTTCCATGATTCACAGTGGTTTTGGTTTGTCTATATAAAACAGCTATTTCATTCTCATGATTATTTAATTTGCCTTTGCATTTTTCCTAACAACTCCTTTGTTTTCTTCTGGAAATGTGGAAAGTAGAAGGTGTGCGCACGACAAAGTTTTATACAGAGGCAAAGTTACTCTCTCTGTCTTGTTCTTAATATATTATATTAAATCCATACACCTAACATAATGTCTTAATTCTTTTCAGGTTCCTAGTAAGTCATTGGACAGTAAGAGATTAATCTGAATGGCTGTTCAGGATACAGTAAAATGAAGAGCTGAAGTCAAACAATATCAATTAACCTCTATTCCTGTAATGAGAAATATCAGTATGTTATTACAATGTAATACATTATACTTTGCAGAGATTTTACTAGATATAAACTGAGTGCTCAATCTAGTTATCTAAGGCATCAACAAAAAAAAATATTGCGTTAATAATTCAGAAATAGTTGTGGTTCAGTCTACATGACTGAAAGCAATCATGCATCTAGAAACATCTAATCATGTATAGTTCATAGAATATTTTTTTCGTAATGATAAATTATACCTCATTACAAAAATTTTCAAATATTTGAATGTTTAAGTTCATAAATGTTATATTTCAATAAAGTAAAATAAACATTTTAAACATTTGGACTTTCATACTGGCAATGTCAAAGTATTTGCTTAAATATATATTCTAATGGTCAGTGTGTGAAACTATCCTATGTAAGTACAAGATAAGTCTAAAATGGATAAAAATAACTAGTGTCAAGTTTTAGAAGCAGTGTATGAGTTTTAACTAAACAGCTTCATTTTATGTGCTTATTTATTATTAGACCTTGCACTAGTGAAATGAACAATGCATGCCATAGTTGGCTTACTTATATAACCCAACAAAAAAAAACCTGGTTTTCCTTAAATAAATCAGACTCTGGACCTCACATACATACAAAATGATTTAAGTTATGGAGATACAAATACTGCAAAATACAGAAGATTGACTACTATACTCTGTTCTTTGTCTGAAAATAAAGTGTACTGAGACTTAGAAAACGTTTTCTGTGTCCAGTGCATCTAAGTTGTAAATTAAACACTTTCTTATTATTTCTTGACTTGCAGGGTCATTAAAACACTTAAAGTTATTGTTTTCCTAGCAACAGACTTCAAAGATATTAAAACCATGTTCACAGAAGTGCATAGCTTGTGCTCATACCTCTGAATTTTCTTCTACCCCAAACCAAGATGGCTTATTTCATATTTTCTGTTGTTATCTGCCCTTTGCCCGTGCTTTCTGTGAGCAGTGCTCAAGCACTGTACAGTGCAAGTCTGTCCGTCACAGGAAAGAAATAAGCTGACAACCACGTGAACAGTGAAACTGCATGGATGACTGCAGAAAAGTACCTGAGCCTGTTTAATTTACTAGTACAAAAGTAATCTAAGACGAAAGCATCAGTACAAAACTCCAAACTTCATGTATTTAGGTTAAAGGACCACATGCGAACGATGCAACTAAGCTCCTGTTAGTGGTCTCACTGGAGTCTGAGGAGCTGATTAGAGCTGTGTATATTAGGGCGAGCTGAATTGCTCTCTTGCTGCAGTGATAATACTTATCTGGTCTCCATTGACTGCAGTTGGAACTTAGATGCCTCTCTCATATGTTGTCATGCCCAGTTCTGTGTCTCCAAAGATGGTTAATCTGCTTTGGGAGCCAAACCGGGGGCCAGTTCCAGGCCAATCGCAATGGACTGGCTTATGTCTTTTCCAGTTGGACTAAATAACTTGGAGTGTGCTTAATGCATCTATGTTAAATAGTACTTAGTTCAAGTATTAATTTTTGTGTGTAATGATGCAGAGTCCTTGTTATTATTACTGTTTACTTTAGATTTAAAGTGTCTGAAATAATTTGAAGATAATGTTGCAGACTGCCAAGGAGGTGTTTTCATAACACTGTCAGTCTCTACAACAAGGGAATAGCACATAGTGTTTTGGAGGTCTGCTGGGATAATTTTGGGATATATCCTAGATAATGAGAGTAAAACTTGTTCCAGTTCATTTAAACACTAAAATGGATGCTGAAACAAATAATCTTTCCAATTCTGTCCCCAGTTCTCAGTGGCAGGATCCAGCTGGCAAACTGCCAAACAGGAGTTAACTGACATTCATGCATTGAAAATAATCAGGTATCTCAATCAAAACAGGGAATGAGATAAATGGACAGTGCAAACACACACTGATCTTCAGTTTTGGGCCCAAAGTTACTTACATAGGATGAATGGAACAAAAAATGTCTGAGTATTTTACATCTATATTATGAATAAAATACATATGTATGTAAAAAAATTGAAAATACTTGATTAACAAATAAAGAATGCCATATAAATATCTTTCTGTTCTTCATTTCTAGGGATAGGCAAAAACTAAGGCAACTGTTGTGCAAAATAAAGGAGCTTGAGTTGCTTCTTTCTGCCTCCAAATAGATCCTTATTAGTAGAGATTATTGTAAAATGACTGGCCATGGAACTCTTTACAGTGGGACCTGTAGATTCTTTTCTATTTATCCTCAGCTGCGCCTTTAATATAACTTGAAGATACATTTGTACTTCCTTTTTTTTTTTTGGTACAGAAGAAGCTTAAGGGATTCAGAGATTCTGCTCCCAAATTTTCTAAAGTTAATTTCAATTTAATGCAGAGTAATTATGTGCAATGATTTCTACACCATACTGTAACCATTTAAATCCAATTGCATTTTACAACATTGGAAAATTATTCATTATACTGTTATGAAAAGAAGCTCCTACTCATCTGTGTTGTAATTTGATTTTTTATTCTTCCATGTCTGATGATGAAAAATTTGTCCTATATGTATGTCTTCACTAAGCCTTCAAAGAAAAGCTGCACTCTGGTGTCAGTAAGTTATAATTTCAATAATTTGGATATAAACATGTACATATTACCAGTTCCTGGACTCCAAAATGTTGCTAAAAAGGATCTCACACCTTTGAATTTCTCTCAAGAATTACAGAAGTACATTTCCTTGTCATTAGCTATTGAGGCCTACGATGTTGCCATAAAAATACAACAACCGAACAACAAAAGCCAAAACCAAAATCCCCTGACAGTAATTTTCCAACAGCATATTCTCCTTCCCTCCAAAAAAAAAAAAAAAAAAAA
>JAAGAY010001874.1:0-32084 GCA_011801015.1 Ardeotis arabs
TTATCCTATTTCCTGCTAGTTTCAGTAATAAATGAATAGTTTTCCCCAAGTCGAGTCTGTTTTTGCCCGTGACGGTAACTTTAAGGATTTTCTCCCTGTCCTTATCTCAAACCTCGAGCCGTTTTTCTTCTATTATCTCCCCCTGTTCTCTCGGAGGGTGGGGGGAGTGAGAGAGAGACTGCGTAGTCTGGTCCCGATCCGGGCTGAACTATGACATCTCTAAACGGCTTTTATACTGCAACATCCTGGCCATCCTGTATGGCTGTGAGGGTGAGAGTCACTTTAATCACCCCAGGGGGGAATTTTTCTGGTCTAACCTTAATGTCCAGATGGATGAAGGTCGCCTTTACATCCAGCAGATAGCTAGTTGGTAGAGTCCAGGACAAAATTAGTTCAGTGCTAAACAAGATATCTGAATAGGTCAGATAGATAGTGACTTCAAAGTAACAGTTTCTTTTGTTTATAGAACACGCTGCCTTGCATTGGTGCAGCTGTTTATACTGAAGTTATTTACAGTTACATGAAGATAATTCCTCTCCATTCCAGATCAGCCTACATTAAAACAATCCAAATTACTATAATCTCTGTCACTCAAGATGGGATTTATCTCCTCCAGTACTGAAACTGTAATTCAAATACCTATTCAGACCTGCATTATTTGAGGGTGATCCTAAAATAGTTGCCTAATATAAATGAGATGAACCACCTCCACCCTCACAAAAAGGGTGCAGTAAGCAATAAGGGAGAAGGTTGCTGCTTTTGTTAGCATTGCTGTTGCTTGCCAAATATGTCTTCTGTGGATGACTCTGGATGACTTTTCCATTGCCCATGCAAGCTACTTATGTGCCAGGCTTGGTCTTGCTTGAGTTTTCTTTTTAAACATTCATTTGCTTAGCTTCTTATATCTCTACAGGGATGCCTCTTGTTGCTCTCTAATGACCTTGAAGTAATTTTCCAGATATTGTGTTGTCAAATTTAAATCCCAAAATCATCTTATATCCAGGACTATGCTTTTTTTTCCTCCTCTAACTCTCAACAAAGTAGACTTTTGCCACTCTTGCTACTTTATTGTCTCAGTAAGACATACCTGACCATGATGAATTCTAGCATATCCTCTTTAAAAGTATACAGAGTAACTAAAAGTCTGCTGCATATTCCTTCCCTTAGCCTCCTGGCTGTTAATAAACAGAATAAAATCTTATTTCAGTCACATCTCTTCTAATTAACATTCTTCTATTCTTTTCCCTGAGTATCTTAAGTATCTAGTGCCACACTGGGACTCAGTTGGATAGTGTCATCCTACAGACAGTGTATAGCTCTCTACAATTATTTTAGAAGTTGAATAACTAGTAATATTCAATTTATGTTAATAATTAAACATGCATGGAAAGTCAATGCCTGAAATTACTCACTTCCTTCCTTTCTTTTCCCTTTGGCTTTAGTGGTATTTACAGTCCATTCATTTGATCTGATTATTTTAGGCACCTCAGTTTAGCTGCCTGATAATCTCCTACCTGAGTGTATGTATTGGTTCTACTGGAGGAGATCATTAGGACTAAATGAGCACACAATAAAGCAAAAAAAAAGTATAATTATTTGCCCTGCTATTTAAGAAAAGTAATGCTGACCCTATTCAAAAGTAGTATTAAATATGACTTGAAGAAATCTGTGTCATCTATTTCACAAGCCTCACATACTGTAATTTAAGATGAGAGTGGTCCCTGTTTTCTGAAACTTCTGTAGTGAATAAATTTCTGCATTCTTGTTTTCACTTAAGCCTATCTGCATGTACCAAATGAGTTCTGCAAAAGATAGCCATCTCAGTGCTCCGTGGGATCTCATGTAGCCATCTTATTCCAGTTGACCATCTTTTAGTTTTTCCAAGATAATTAAGTCTCATGTATGCACATATCCTGACAAGTCCAGCAGATGCAACTCAGCTGCCAAATGACCAGATTCAAGTATATAAAGGGTAAGGTGGGTATATGACACACCTCATAAAGACTGAAGTGTACAACAGAAATTAAAAAATCCTTGATTACAACTTAATGGTATTCTAGAGAGGGCAGTTTGTTTGTTTACTTTTGTGTAAGGTGTTTTGGTTTATCTGTAAAAAGTGCTATGCTAGTTGAGTGATGGAATTCGTACAACCAGAGACAGCCACAGCGATGTTTTTTAATTAATAGCCAATCCCACTCCTCACATCCAAAAGGAAAAAAAAGCAAAAGAAGAAAAAATAAGAAATGTTGAAATAAAGAGAGTAGCAAGGGGAGCAACTCTCTTTCTTCTACATCGTTCTTGGTCATCCTAAATAATTTTGATCAAACTGTAATAAAACCCTGTGGTTTTTTAGCATTTATTTTATGCTTTTGTACTAATTTAAATTTCTTTTTAAAAATGAAAACTTCAACAAGTAAATCAGCTACTACTTCCCCAACTTCACTACTTCACCTTATAAGCATAACCATTTCCAAACACTTCTCCCTATTTAACTTCCTACTTTATTTCTGCTGTTTCAAGCACGACAGCAAAATACAGTCAAAAAGTTCAAGCTAGAACACTGCTTGTGAGTGACAAGGAGTTGGCTCTGTTTATGGGATACATGTGGATTTGTTTAAAGGTGGATGATTCTGAAGATATTTTCTCCCCTGCTATTTGATGTCTTTGAAAAAGGAACCCATTTTCACTGGAAAGTCATTGAAGGCTGCCCAGTAAGGAATTTACAAGGCTGATGTGTCACAACACATTACTGTTCAACCCTTGAGAAAATAATCACAATTATTAGGTTATTTTAGGACCTTCCATTAAATTTGAGGGTACAAATGAAAACACATTAGTCAAGTGAATTCAGCTAGCTTTGAGGGGAAAATATTTTCCAGAGGTGTTCTGATAAAAGTATTTGACTGTGTTTCTTCATGTATTTACAAAGTTTTGTGTTATAGTCTTCTGCGATATCTTACATTTCACCCCTAAAGAACCTTCCTTTGGCTGGAATTATACTTCATTCTTTTTCCAGACTATTTTTATGCAACTATTTATGCACTAGGTTTATTTATTGAGCTAGCAGTTTAAACTGGGTCCCAGAGGCTGTCTTGCATTTCAAAATGGTATTTCAGACCTTGTCAATCCTGATCCTTTGCTGTGGATCTGATGATGTTCTTACAATTCCTTTTTTCTTCCTGCATAATTTCTGTTCACTTCTCATTAACCTTGTGAGTCTTCCAACCACAAATTACTCTGACAGTTTTAGAATGGGAATGTATTGTTTTCCATCCTGTGTGGTACAATTGCATTCGCTTGGTTGTAGATCTGCCATAATTTCTGAAAATGATCTCATATTATTTGTGGTTTTCACAACCTGAGATGAACACAGGTTCATACTCATGGATAGCTTTCCTTGTAGCTTTTTTTTTATATTCAGAAGATTTTAAAAATCAGTAATCAATATCCATAGTCATTCAGAATCTGGGGAATTAATACAGGCGTTCACCAAGTGCATGGTCTTTGTGAAAGCAAACCTTGCAGCTTCTGGATGTCAAAATGCTTCATTATGTCAATGGTTACAGCATTGGCTTCTTTTTCTCAAAAACAAGAATGTGTATTTGAATTGCCCTTAATTACTTTGATTTTTTTTTTTTTTACTTTTTAATCCTAGATCTACATGTCAATAATAAATGTTATCTTAATTTTTCCAGTGAATTTACACTGAAAAGTTGCACAAATATCTGATGTAAACTATCATTGTTCTACTATATGAAAACACAGTGCAGAAATTAACTTCAAACAAAACCAGAACAATGATTGTTTGAAGCCTCTGATTTCTTCCATGCAAAGAAAAATTTCACCAGATTCATTCTCACAGCCAGTAAAACCTTGACAATCCCTTTGTCTTCCTTAATTCAGTATTTAGAAAGATTTATGACTTTAAGAATTATGTAGCTTGGGCATCGTGGAAATTCAGCAACGCTCAAAATAGTGCTGACATTTTAATCTTGGCCTGACAGATCTTCTGTGAATGGAAGATCTGGATAATCCCTCTTAAATTCATTTCCAGTTGAATATTCCAGACTGATAATGCTGACTTTTTTTTCTATTTTTCACTACTTATGAGTATGTCCTGTTACAGCAAAACCTTTCATAAAGTCTTCAGTGCAACTGAAGGTTGGTGCGACCTCACTCCATTCACTGTCAGCCTTAACCATGTAATGACCAGGGTGCTACACTTTTCTAACGGTAGATTTTTGAGTTTTACCTGTAATGACTACTGATTACGTCTGGAAATAGGCTGAGATGAGTGACCTTGGCTGCACCAGGATTTTTTTTGGCCAGGACTTTTTATGTTTACACATTCCGAGAATATATTTCCAGGTGGTTTAGAGGCTTCCTGACAGCGTTGGACTTGAGAGTGAAGACGGGTGTCTAAGTGGCAGTTTTGAGGATGTCAGAAGAACCTGCACACCTCTGGAGATGCGATCTGACACAGCTTCCCCGAAACAGTACTGGAAGTTTGTAGTGAAATGAGGAACTGAAGGCAGGTCCCTCCCACTTCTTTCTAATCCCAGATCTGCAAGGCCATTCCTCTTTCTTTGTCAGTTCCATTTATTTTCTCCAAAACACATAAAACAGTTAGGCTGATGACTTTTCAGAGAAGAGCATATTGGGACGGAACTCAGTTCAAAGAGGGACATGGACATTTTGGGATATATCTGAACATAAATTGAAAAACCCCTACACCCATTTTCCACTGACCAGGAACCAAGAAGGGAGGGAACATGCAACACTTAGCTGTGGGCGATATTAATCTAATACAATTAATCATCACAATAGGAATCCAATTACTACATTTTCTTACTCCAGCTAATCCTTCAATCTGATTGAAGCTACAGTGGGTAATGTTTCTGACTTCCCTAAAACATCAACAGAGGGGTTTTTTTCCTTCTTTCACCTCTGAAGCTGGCAGATAAGTATTTCTGCTCAAAACTCTATTCATCTCATTTCTCATTCCTCATTTATTCTTTCTCAGACTCAAAACTACAGCCAGGAATGGCAGAGGGATAAAGAGTAGACATGAATAGGCTGTTAATGTCTTCATGCTAAACTTGTCAGATTAAATGATGGATTTAAGAACTACATTGCAATCTCAAATTTGGTAGCATTGCTGTAAAAAAGAAAGGCTGTTACTAACATGTTTGGTATTGGATTAAATTTATCCTGACATCATTAAAACTGATATTTTACCTCTTTTTCACTTGCCCTACTGACTGAGCCATTGAAGTCTTAATCCTGCAATGTGTGTCTTTGCCCTTCTCGCCCTGATTCCTGAACGAGACAGTGAATTCACTTGAACTGTGAACTACAATACCTCTTTTACTCGACTGTCAAGTGCCTAGCAGCTCCACCAATGCTCTTCCAGACTAGGCAAAGTCTTTTTCCTCTCCTGGGTGTGTGCTGAAGTGTTTAGCACTGCTGTTGTTTGACTAGATTAATGAATAAGGGAGCTGAAATCACCGCGTTTGGGTAGGATTCAAAGCCTACACCACAGTAAGAGTCTCCATTACCATGGATTGGGCTTCAGGTCATGTTCCCTATGATGTACTGGAGGCTTTGAAGCCTGTCCTCTGAGGCTAAACCCCTAATGCCTACCAGATCTCTAGACTATCCATCTGTTTAATAAAAACAAATGGACTTGTAATGAAAAGTACTGAGGCCAGACCTATGACTGGAAGTAATCGGCATTCCTCTATTGACTTCTGTGAAGATTTAAGGATATTAACTGACCATCAACTCAGCGGAGCATTAAATCAGTGTTACACAGGAGAAAAATAATTCCCCCTGCAACATTACTATTGAATAGGTCTATGCAGCCAGTATGTATGATGTTCATTTCGGTCATGTGGCCTCAATTCTATTTCACAATAGAATTGTTTTTTTCCCAGCACAGAGTCATTCAGTAGCCTGTGTGTTCAACAAAGGCACTGCCTGCATTCCAGCCTCTTGCCAACAAGCCCATGATTTGTGTTTGGCTTGGTGTTTATTGTTGGGGTATTGTTTATGTCATTTAGTGATATAAACAATGCTGATTGCGTGGACAGAAATTCAATAAATGCATTGCACAAGTCTGAGGGTTGCATGTATTTTTAGCATATGCCAATTTTTTTTTTGGTTTAGTTTAGTTTTGCAATTAGGACAGAAGTGTTTAGTTCAGTTTAGGATGTAAGTGTTTAGTGTCTGTGCTAGTGCTGCAGCTGTTTTTGCAGATATATCTGAACTAACCAGAAACTGGGGTTTTTCTGAGTCCTCATCCATCCCAGGAACATTGTAAAAACTCTGGCACTGTGCCCATATGAACTCTGTCCTCTGCAACAGCACCGCTGTCAATATCTCCCCACAGCTGTCCCTGCTGAGGTTGTCCCTCACGCTAAATCTGAGGCACCAGCAGCCAACAGAGAGGTCTCGTAACATCTGTGATGTAAATTGACTAAAGAAGGAAGAAAGCAAATTTCCACAGAATTCTGCCTTTCCTTCTTTTTATTAGTCAGCGCAAGTTTTGAAATCCCAGGAAATCGGAGGTTTTCCTCTTAGCTTCATGTTCTTACAGTGTGTACAAGATGAATGAAGCTTACTTACAAAAAAAAAAAATCTAAGGGAAATTTAAAGGATTTTATCAAAATGTGTCTTCTTTTTAATGAGATCATATTTTGACACCCTTATGTTCTTCAACCAGTAGTGGACTACATATAAGAAAATTTAACTGTTATTAACTCTACTGAATAATAGAGTTATATTTTTTCAGGTGAGTGGATGAGATGTGTATTTTTTATACTGAAGGTCTGCTTATTTTGCTGTTAGTTTAAATGATGATTTTTCCTTTCAAAACCCATAGCGGCATTCCTCCACCCTCTCTTACTGTATAGAAAAGCCATAAGGGAGAAACAATTCCATGCAGCAATAATATTTACCATTGCAGTAACTTTGGTCTTCTAAACAAGCATCCTCCACCTCCAAAGAAATATTATTATCCACCCTGTGCATTTATCAGAGTTGTACCACGCATCGTCGTCCCCCACTCCTCCACTCACATAACTTCATATCAGACACAGAGAGTTGCAGAAATGGTGACTTATGTTGTAAAAGCCCTTAGAGAGAAGTGATTTCTATGCTTTTAGTCTGCACATCACGTAGCATACTGGGTCTTTATGTAAATTTGGGCGATTCTAGGACCTGCATTCACACAGACGCATTCGAAGCGTTAACCATAATAGGAGATTACAAGGACGACTTTGAACTTCCATGCTATCTGGATGGTAGTGGTGGATGCAAAGACAATTTCTAACTCCAAAAAAGAGGTAATGTTCCTCCGTAACTCACATATTTGTCTCTCCCAGCCTCCTACATACCCAGTTAAACAGGTATGATGGAAGTTGCAGTGATTTTCATTTATTTCTAGTCCTCAGCAGGAAGGGTCAGACTGCAGTTTGAAGACTGAGAGATCTTTCTTTCATGATGGCAGCTCTGATACAGGTATTATCACTGAAAAATGAGGTCTTGAGGTAGCAATTCTCTTATGGAAATATCACTTCAACAGCAAGTAGCAGTCAAAAAAGCAAATGAAATTTTAGGAATTCTGAGAAAAGAAAGAAAGGAAAAAAATGGAAGGCATTGCTATGACACTATAGGTAATGTGCTTGTGTCTTGAAAATTGTGTGCAGTTCCAGTCACCTTATAGTAACTGTGGAAAAGCTACTGGGATGATCCATCACTAAAAGGATGATCCATCTCTGATTGATGGCATCTGAACGAGGAGCAACTGAATAGGTTGGTAGCTAGCCTGGCAGTGGGATGACGGAAGAGGCTATGACAGACATTAAGAGTGATGCCAGCAGTGGCAGAGAAGATTAAAAGGCAGCAAATGTTCCCTGCTTCTCTTGTGTAGTAATTATTCTGCTTCAAGTCAAACTAGCAAGTGGCCAGTTCAAAATAAACAAAATGAGATGTCAAACAACATGATGCTGAACTGTGAAACTCTCTGAAGCAGGGTGCAGCTAAAATTTGCATGAGTTCAAAACACAATTGGAGATATTCAGAAAATAAAAACTCATAAAACACACAAACACGCCATCTCATTTCAGGATGTTCTCCAAGCCTCCACCTCATATCCAAGTCTCATACTGTGGGACGTCAAGAGAATGCACCGAGGAAACTTGTCATATTCCTGTATCTGTCCCCAGGCAACTGCTTTGGACATATTGAAGACAGGATACTGAAATAGATGGATATGGAGAATGATCCCACAAGGACATTTTTACAGGTTTTACCTTCTCAGTGCACCTATTTTTAATGCTTTTTGCTGCACAAAGCAGCACTAGAGTGGGAAGTGAGTACACGAACATGTTTGGTAGATTAAATATATAAGATTGAAGTGTTTAGAAAACCAGTTTATTAATATTCCTTGAATGAGGGTGTGTTATCTGGCCCTATATGGGTTGTGAGACCACCTCAGAGCTGTGTCATTCCAAATAAATAAAGACAGGAGAAAAAAAACTACTATTAAATGAATTATATACGAAATTATACTATGAAATGAATTAAAAATATAAGAAGCTTCATATTTACAGGAAACAGCATAACACACATGGTGAGCTGCAAAGTTTTTCAAGAAATGGTTATAGTACCTAAAGAAAAAAATATATATATTAACTGAAAGATAATCTGTCTTTCAAGCCACAGACATATTTACTAAGGTGTACAAGAAGTCTCCTGGAGACAGAGTGAGCTAGTGGGACCACAGGGCTGGAAGCCAGTGGGGGCCTGTCTTCTCCTTCTAGCTGCTGAGATTTTTCCTGTCAGTTCCCTTGTTGATACAACCTCCTTTGTTCGTAGCTGATTACCGAATTTTTAGGTTTTTGCAGTGCCCAAAAAAAAACTGAAAGAAAATGATGGAGACTAAATCTTTTGGGTCAGCCTCAAAAATGTTAATTTCCTAATGAAACAAAAATTTTGTTAATAGTTAACCCCATTTTAAACCATTAATTCCAAATTACCCTTTTATTTTGGCTTTTATGGAGAATATTTATTTAATGACATCATTTCTAAATTAGAAGTAAAATATTTTAATAAAAGATTATTCAAAATTATCACCTTTTTTTTTTTTTTAATTGTTTACTGGACATGAACACCCTCAGTGCTTTAATTGACACATTTTAAGAAAAATTTTCTTTGTGAAACAGGATTTGTGGAAAAAGAAATTTTTCAACTCTATTGCAAACAATGTAAGCCAGGATTATCTCCCCTAATGACTTTTTACTAGCATAATTATGTGCTTGTAACCAGTGCTAATTCCAGAATAACAATAATGGAAATTTTAAGTCTATATGTAGATTTTACCTAAATCTCCTAATTACATTGAGATTATCCACAGAACTGAGATGCTAAATGAGATTCTGACGCAACAGCTGCAGAGATAAAAATAATTTAAACCAACTCATCTTTTCATATTTTTCTGCTTGCCCCAACAGCTGGTGCCAGACTCAGAAAGTACAGAAAATGCAAGAAAATGAAGGTGGGTTGGACTAAACACCAGCAGAGTATTTCGACCGCCTCCATGGGCTGGATTCTAACACGAGGTAAGACTTTTGAAACAGTGCAGCTGAAAAAAAGCTAGCTTGAATAGGCTGAGATTTCACAGCTCTTTCCAAAATTCTTTATTTGTATTAGATTTCAGCCAAATCCAAAAACCTAGATCTCACACTCCAGACATTAAAAAGCAGGAAAAAAAACGTTCAGCCTTTTATCCTTACCCTGCTGATCTTTACACAGAGGATAACCATTAACCAAGGTCCCTCTCTATTTTCCAGGTTTTCTGTCCTTAGAGTGCTAAGTCATTTTTTCCTGCTATCCTGGATTTGTGTTTATGTGTTTCCTCCAGTCCTTGTATGTCTTGGGATTGCAAACTTTCTTAAACAAGTATAATTTGATGGGGAAAGCAGCTGTATGACAGCAAAGCTTTCATGCAGCTTGTATTCCATTTTTCCCTCTACTTTTCACCAGGATTGATGTCCTCCTCAGATTTCTTTGCAACAAATGCAGACTTTTCATAGCTGGGCACGATAATCCAAAAATATCACTCTCATAATTAAGAAGCATATGTGTGTTGCATGCTAACAACCGTAGTTAAGCTTGCTGGACTAAGCATACCGCTTCAGTGTGAGCTGGAGAAACTACGCATCTTCATCCACAATGTCTACACGCCCTTTCAGAGTTTCCATAGCTGCTTAGTAGATTATTTCTTTCACTCAGCTGGTTTCAGGATGTAAATAAAAAAAAAAAAAAATCCCTCTGCCTCTAAATTTGACGTCATCCTTCTGCTAAACGGCATTAAGGTCTGCCATGGGTTATGCCCAGTGTTAGACAAAACCATACAAAAACTGGCTCCTGTACAAAGTCAGTACAGTTCAGCATGTGCAAAGCCAAAGCTATTTAAAAAATTTATAGCCTGAAGCAGCATTCCAGCCAAAAAGCTACAGGTCTCGGAATAAGAGAGGACTAAGAGTATAAACAAGAGACTTGTTTCATCTAGTCAACATCCTGTAACATTCCCAGTAGACTATAAGCAGGACTCCTCTGACTTCCTAAAACCCAAGAATCTCATCCCAGAAGGCAAACATTTTAAGGGCACTTAAATGACTAATATTCAAGGGAATTACATTTCTTATAGCCCTTTAGAAACACTAGCCCAGACAAGTAACTTTAGATTTTATCAGTCAACCCAGCTGATCCATTACAATCCCAAGGCAGATCTGCTCCCCCTAAAGAGACAGAAGGAGTCTTTGGTTTGGGTTGCATCTCACCTAAGGTTATATATCCCCAATAAGGGTACTTTCTGCAGGAGTTATCCTCCTTCCCTTTACAGTCATAGAGAGAAATAGGCATTTTGAGGTGCTGTCCATCTGCTCAGATTTAGACAACTGCTTTAGAGAGAAACAGATCATTAACTGCACTCCACAGGCTATACTCACTACATCTGTCTTGTCCAGAAAGGGAGCTGTTGTTCGTCAGCTCAGTGGCAAACATCAGATAAATGTCACTTTCCGTGGCCTAAGTAGTTACTGTTCCCAATGTGTGACTCTCATCCTTTCACCATCCAGCCCTTCCTGCTTCTGGTTTGCTTCCCTGGATGCATGCTCTGCCAGGGCTAGCCTCAAGGTTTTTAGATTTTTCAGCAACTAGAGCAACGATTCTCTCCTGTCATCCGAAATCTCTAACCCAGCAGCTCCCAACCTTTTCTCACTTCACTCTTCCATAATCATAATATTCCTTCTCTTTACACTTCCAGGCTGGCCACTCAGTTTGGTCCCCTGTAAAGTAAAATATATGCTATTTCGGATAAGGATTGCAATAATCCTGCCCACCTGCTAAATATCTTCAGTTGAGCCCTGAGCTTCCCCTTCCCTGGAAGTCCTTTTCATGACCAGCTCCCTTATTAAAGCTCACCCTGCAATTACATTGCCTCTTTTCTTTGGAGGGGTTTAAATTTCCATTCGCGATAAGAACACACTGGAGCTAATAAAAAGCATGTGGCTCTCTGCCATAGCTTACTGGTACCCTAGTTCTGCTTGTTGCTAAATATGTTTCTCCAAACGGTTATTAAGCAGATTGCTTTCCCTTCCAACGATTTGGGAATGTGAATTTCCTCTACCCGGTAGTGCCTCTTTCCACCCTGTGGACTTCTTTTTTTGGAGTCACTTCTCTGTAACGATGACACATCTGACGAGCATTGTCCTCCCTCTTCTTCCCAGAGGGGAGCTGGCACAGACTTCAAACAGCATCTCTAACTGCATTTTTTAACAAGCCAACCCTCACCGCTGATATTAATACGTGTCTGCAAAACATCTCGCTCAGGTCATCATCACCATTAACTCCTACCTTGTGCTTTCCTTTGGAGAGCACAAAATGCTTTGCAGAAGAGAGAGGACTATGAGCACTGCTCAGCAGATGGGAAAATCTGAGTTGTCAGTTCAGCCAAGCTTTAACTTGAGGTTCAAGCAGTTACCAGCCAGATGGCCAGCTCTGTCACTCTGGTGGTGGTTATCTTCCCAGCAGAGCTGGTGGAAATGAGCGTATGAGCTCTCATCAATCACCCCAGGGTGAAGTTTAGGAGCTGAGCTTAAGCTCTTTCCAATACTTGAGCACCTTGAACATGTGCACACAGACCCTAAGTGCCACCAAGGCAGCAGAGACAGACCTGGAGTTGGTGGAATAGTCAAGAAAAATTGAAGGGCTGCTGCTTGCCCTTTTCTCATCATCCTGAAAAACCACATGGACCCAACAAGGCCACACCCCATACCTGTTGCATCTATCCCACACCTACTGCATCTATCCCATCCCGTATCTATCCTGCTGTTGTCTATTCACCACACACAGGGCTTTGCTAAAAACTTCGCAGGTCATTCAAAGGGAAACAGCTCAGTTTTTTTACTGTGGCCCTGACTCATAAATTGTTGAGACCATATCTTCCACTCACTTCCTATCCAAAACCGTCATCAGGAGAAATCTTTCATGCCAGATAAGGTATGACGCTACTCAAGCGTGACTCATCTGCCATATTTCAGGATTAATTGAACCACAGCCTAAGGGGTCCCTAGGGAAACCAAGTCAGACGTTGGTGTCTAGAGCTGTGTGGAACGAATCTCATCTTTATGCTGACTGTTTCCATATTTAATCTTCTCAGTGGCTCCACTGTTGTTTCACCAACCCTCCATTCTCTCTCCGAGGAGCGCAAAAATGCCTGTTTATATCTTGATAGTGCATGCATCTATGAGCCCTCTATGCAGAGGAGTTAACTCCCATTTGTATCTGATGGCTTGGGAGCATAACCTCCATATGGCTTTGTGCTCCTAACACCTTCAATCCCATTTGATATTTTTTCCCAAAGCAATGAAAACCTCAGTCCTGGGAAGAGTGAAGTTAAAACACGTTCAAGGGAGGTCACCACGCACAAAACAGGGAAGAGGCAGAGATTGGTCATTGCAAGAGCAGCTGCGGACATGGAAATTACTTACCAACTTCTCACAACCATTGTCCAGGACAAGAGCAGGAAGAGGCATTTAAATAAAGATACCAGTGCTCTCCATAAACCTTTTAGTAATTCCCTTTGGTTAAACTTGGTCCAAAGTGTCTCATTGGAACCATTGACTTTGGCTGCCAATTAAAAGCATCCAAACAGATACATTTAGTTTACCTTTATGTTATGTTGCAGTGTTAAAAGAGATCTAAAGCAGACAACATCAGAGAAGATTACTCGTGTATCCAGAAGCAAATACATTCCTTAAAAGGAATAAAAAACTCTCTTTGTGACTACCTTTTAGAAAATTCCTGAGAGGTTATTCAAGGGATCATGAGACCAGAACACTATTACAAATAATCCAAATACTTTTTTTTTTTTAAATCTGAGTCAGAGTGTATGAGGAATGACCCAAAGCTAGCAGCTGTACTTTTACGAAAGGGGCTGAAGGAATCCTGTGTCTTTTAACCTCCTTCCTCAGTCTTTGACCCATCAATACTTCTACTTTAGAGCTTCACTACATTCATTGAATTCACCTGTGTCAAGCTGGCATCCCAGAATGATGAAGGAAGTGCTGAATTCCCAAGGAACCAGACATCAGTGCTGAGGATCGATTTTGTGCACTTGCCATCTCTTCTCTTGATACACAACAGGTGAATCCATGAATGTGAACAAGACTCAAATGGGGTTGTAGAGCATCATTTTGAAAACATAAGAGTCCACAGGCAGAAATGGTAACTCTTAATGAATGTTCATGTTTCAATTGTATTTACTTTAGCTTAATAAATCAATAGTGCCTGCTGTGACAGTTGGAGGATTGCTGCCCAAGCAGATACACCCAAGCTAAACAAAAAATGTCAAGACAAGTGCTCAGGATGCAGAATCATACAAAATCAGCCTAGAAGGGACCTCAAGAAGTGATTTAGTCTATTCCCTCTCCATGCTAGCCAGGCCTAGGCCTAAGAAATGTTTCTTTAACCTGTGCAGAGATCTTCATTCCACACTCTAAAGATACTGAATATCATTCCACACTCTAAAGATACTGAATATGACTTATATAACTCAACATAACCATACAACCAATACAAACTGATTTGGGATATAACCGTAATCTCTTCTCCTTTTTTTCCCCACCCTCTGTAGAGGGTGCGTCATCATGGGGAAGTACAAAGCTCTGCGAGTGGGTGTGGGAAAATCCCATGGATCAGTACAGGCTGGGAACACTCTGGCTCATAGCTGCCCTGCTAAATGGGGTCTGGGTGTCATGGTGGGCCCTTCAGCACGTTTGTATGAGACACATGCTTTGGGCCCCTGACAATTTTGGTAGCCCTTTTCTCAATCCATTTTAGTTTCTTCACATCCCTCTTGAGCTAGAAGGGGTGAGGGAGAGCAGAACTGCCTACAAGGTTTCAGGAGTGACCTCAGAAGTACTGAAGAACAACAGCTTGACTTGATCTACTGGCCATGCTGACCCTCATGAATGATGATATGGGCTTTGCCTTAATCTTAGTTGGAGCACACTGTTGGGTTTATATGCAGTCTGACATCCACCATAACACCCAGACACTGTTAGCAGGGCAGCTGCTCAGATACAGACAGGGACCTATCAACATAAGAGTTAATTGAAGCATACACGTAGGAGTTATCAGACTGGACTGCGTATTATATCTCATTCTATATCCAAAAAGGCAGCTTGGACCAGGGATTAGGGCTTGGGACCAGGATTTAACTGCATTGTCCTTTACAAACCTCTTAGATTATTTCAGAAAAATCCTTAAAGTCTCTAATCAGACCATCTGTTACAGATACTCAACATTCTAATTACAAATCCCATGACCTTCTTGTCCAAGAGAGCAAACAAATGACTCAAGGTTTAGGGTTTCTATTTCCATGTAATTGTACAGTCAATGAAAAGAGTTAGGCATGGTATCTGAATTAATCTATATCAGGACATATGAGTGTATTCCTTACCTTTTCCATGCCTTTTCTCCATCCATGTGGTTATTTCCTACTCTGAAAATGTATCATAAATTAACATTCTTTAACACTGTAGTATGCTCAGGTAATGTTGCAGAGAAGAACATCTGTTCTACAGGCAGATCTGTTTCAAGCACTGACCTATACTACATATTTCAGAAGAAGCTGCCAGTAAAAGTATGGATCCTGCTACTTTTTTATTGGTTTGTACCATGTCATTGCCATTAGCTTGTACTCTGAAGCATGAGTTATTTGTTCTATTTAATGCTGCGGCAGATATATCCTATTATCCACTGATTTTCAGTAGAACATGGTCATCCATAAGTGCCACCTACAGATACATGTTCTCCCTCTTAACCTTGAATTTGGCTTTAAATTTTTCCAGTGGCAATGAATTCCTGAAGTTATTTATTGTCTTTGTAATTAAATAAGCTTTCTTTTACTAATTTTAAATTAGTTACCATTCACTTTAATCAGTCTTCTGGTTTTAGTATCAGAGTGTGCCTGATTTTTATCAACGCACATTTTCTCAGTGTTCATTTTGTATTCTTCTGTCATATCCCTTCACATTCATCTCCTCACTCCCCGTCTTCCCTCTGCCTCTTGCAGAAATCTTTCCCTGTCAACAGTCATTGCCATCACCTACCACTGAAGATCTCTCACTGTCTAGTCAATCTTTTGGGAGATGAGGCAGCCAGAAACATGGAATGGAGATGGATTCATCATACCGGAAGGCGCGTATCTCCCCTTGAGCTATTTACACGAGGTTCCCTTTATAGCCAACACCAATCCAGTTAACAATACCATTGAAGTTTGATTTCTAATAAAAAGTATGAGAAACAGTAGCACAAGAAAGGAAAGTAGAGGATTCTCCATCTTTTGACTCGTTCAGGCACAAACTGCTTACCTTCCTTGGAGCTATGCCTCAACCAAAGACTATTTAGTGAACTTACTGTAAGAAGCCCACAGTCCCAGCAATTTTTAGACTCAAAATCTATCATAGAGAAGAATGAGTTACCCTATGCAGGGAATAATCCTTTTCTATTTACTGTAAAAGGAGTAGAGGGAAACCAGCTTATTTCAGAGCAGGTAGTCTATCTCTAACTCCACTCTTTAAATAATGGTGAGGTGAATCCCATCCCACATATCATATAAAAGACCAGAGTGAATGAGCTAATGATCCCATCTGGCCTTTAAATCCATAAAGATATCTGAAATACAAGCTGATTCAAGGGACTACTTTCCCACACAATCAGTCAACGTAACCAATTTCTGCAAGATAGAACTGAAGCCAGCCAAGATTTTAAAAAGCATATGCAGAGTTAAATACTATGATTTAAAAATACCGGTGAGTTTTCAGAGAAGGATTTACATTCTCCGCTTCACAGATAAAACAACCAAGAAAGAAGGATTAGGAAGAAACTACTTATGTGACTAAATTTTCTCAGAGCTGACTCCTTCATGACTCCTTCCTACCTGCAATCAAACCAGACCTGTCCCATTTTATGCTGTAATCATAAGACACATTTTTAAATGTCCTGTGTTTCACCCACTCACCTTGTCCCAGGATGTAATGGATTTGTGGTGAAGTAACGCTGCTCTGCTCCCACTGGAGGGTCCCATGCATCAGGCACTGATATCAGCAGATCAGCCAACTGTTCCTTGCATTTGAGGTCTCAGAAGAAACAGACCACGGTGATTTGCTAGATGGCAAGGAATATGACATTAAAAAGCTCAGTCCACAATAGCAGCCTACTATTATGGGTTTTATCCTTACTATGTGACCTGAGACCCTGTCCATCACGTGGGTCCATAGAGAAAGTGTGCAGTCATGACATGAACAGCTGACTGTCTCCATGATACAGCCCAGTGTATGTCTTCTGTCAGTTTTCCAGTAACTTGAAAGGTCTGCCATGTGCTTGGCACTATCAAAGACGGCCTACAGGACCAGATAGACCATGATTTGACCCATTATAGTAACATCTAATTTACATTTTACTTAGACAGCTATAATTGAAACGGCGCCTTCTTCAGAAGGCAAATTTCCATGTTGGATATTTTTTAAAAAGTCCAGCATCAAAAGAGAATGTTCAATACAAAGACTACTAAATTAGCCTGAAAAATGAATCTAGGGACACAGCCTTACATTTCTCCTCCCAAATGAGCATGTAATTAAACATTCTTTTTGCATTTGAGTAATTTCAGTGAGCTTCAAGCCTTTGGGCTACATTCTGAAGTGGAAGATTGATTTTATAGAGGTTTTGATGAAAAACTGGCTATATTTTTGAAATTTATTCAATTTCTTTACCATGTCTCAGTGAGATTCATCCTCCTTACGACTCAAATGACTTCACTGGAGATTAATGTGAATTAAATATGACTGGCGGTGCCTCATAAATTTCTAGATACCCATATGGTAAATGGTTCTGCACAGTCACAGGACCCGTGGCTTTGGATGTATCTGCAACTAAAGATATTGCAGCATGCCAGATTGCTATTAGAGGATATTGTCACTGACGTACCATTAGAGTCCTGACTTTGCAGACGGCATCCTCTGGTCACAACTATGAGATAGCTATCTTAGCTGTTTTGAAATGGCAACAAAACACAGCTCAAACCTGAACAGAGATATTCAAAACATTGGCAGACCAGCCAGGTGTGGTATAAGAAGTAAAACTAATCACATCATTGTGGTGATGTGCCCAAGTTAATCAGACAATTCATTTATTAATTAATTGGTTATCAGGAGCATCATGCTTCCCTCATGTTTTCATTTCTCTATAAAGGTCTGACCTACCTACCACCTCCCAAAGTAGCTTTGGAGAGTGTATATAATACCACACTTCCTAGGAGAGACTCATCTTGTGGGTGTTTGTCACTCGAGCAACTTAATGGTCTACTGTGCTCAGATAAAGACAGGATCATCCTGCAGCAGCTGATTCAACCCATTGTGGAAAAACACATCCACCTCTTGAGGACACAATCTGTGTTCCCTTAAGTCTGGCCAGAAGGTTGCGTTCTGCTTTGGATTCATTTCTCACCATGCTGCTGTGAGGTTTCCCTGGTGCCTCTACTGTAATCAATCTTTTTGTCTGTTGGTCTAGCTTATCAATGTGGCATACTCATGAATAATTGCCTGAGGATATAAATAGCGTGCTGATTAGACCCAGCATTTGAATGCTGGCTATACCTGCATGACAGCCCAGCCACCTCTTGAACTCCAGATAACGCTTTCCTTAAACCACCTTCTGTGCAAATACGAAGGACTTGGAACTTTTCTGCAGTGCTGGAGCCCAGCCCGGTGGGATCGCCCGGCCAGCGTGGGAGAGCAGAGTCCTGGCACTCCCCGCCGTGCCACGTGAATCAGCCTGGTAGCCAGAAATCCAGCCCTGAGCAGACACACCTTGTGACGATGTCGAGCAGCTGACCTGGAAGTCACACAGGCACACAGCATTTTGCCTCACAGAGCTCACTGCAGTGCAAGCAAAGTTCATCTGCCTGAAAATAAAAGCTGTCTCAAGATTGCCATGGTGTATCTATGTAAATATTATCAGTGTTATGAGATACATGTGAAAGAGGATCATAAGTACATAGTATGTCAAGATTTTATGGCTTAGCCTCTATAAATATTCCTCAGATTGCTTCCACGAGCTGATTATTAATCCACCACTGGCTAGGTAAGAAAAGGAATATTTAAAAAATCCTTCGAATGACAATCAGGGATTTTTTAGCTATCTGGCGCTATTTTTCCCCCTCTGTAAACAACAAAGAAATGGAGAAGTCTCGCTAGGCTTTGGAAATTAATGGAAAATAAAGAGTTACACTAATGTATCTACAGTTTTTAAGATAAGTCGTCGTATTTAATTACCTACCAAAACCAAAATATCATGCTTGTAGGAGTGGATTTCAAGCTGATGATCATCCTTCGAAGGAGCTCACAGGTAACTGTTTCCCTCTTTCCCAACTCAAAACAGAAGTCAGCCCAAGCAAATAATTTCAGCTCAGACTGTTATTGTTTGTATAACCATTGCACTTATCGGCTTTATGGATTGGATAAATAAGCCTAAAATCTAAGCAAATTGAAGGGATGAAAAGGAGAAGTGTCAGGTTGGTGAAGCAGCTGGACTGAAGAACGGTACCAGATTCAAACTGAGGGTCCTGGCTCACAGGCTGTGCTGTCTCTTGGAATTAAACCCTCAACAACACAATGTCTGGGAGCATTTCAACATCAAGATTTCCATTCAGTCCACAATTTTAATGCTTTTAGTGACCTACTACAAGGCCAAAACCAGAGCACAGGGTGCATCTGGAGAAGACATCACTAGCCATGACCAAGGACTCCTAGATGAGACCGTTGCCAAGGAGAAAAGTCTAGACTGCAGTCAAGATGAGTGAGTCCCACATGTGTTTTCTGTTAAGCTAGTCACAGCCGGGGGCAACAAAATCCCAAATCCCAGTGAAATCTATGTCACCCAGCTTCAGACGTCTATGGTCCAGCCTTCTACACCAGAACTAGTCAACCCCAATCTCCACAGGCTAAGGGGATTCAGCTGACCTGTTTCAGATACCTACACTGGGATGAACTACATCATCCCCTGGACTGCAGTGACCAAACTCCCAATGATTTTTAAAACCTTGGGCAGACATGTGAAAACCTGCAACATGATGCCCCGTAGCTCAAGAGCCATAACAACAGTCTGAAAGAGCAACACTTCTTCTGGCACAATACCCACATCTTGCCCAGCCTTAGTTGTCCATCCAGAAAAGCCCAGATGCATTGCAAATCCTGTAGATCCTGTACCGTGTTACCACATTCACATGGCTGTGACGGAGCATCTCAAATGACATTTTCAGCCTATGTTTAAGCAAACAAATTCCACCCAGAAAGCTCAACAAAGAAGTTCTATAAGGGAGCAATGCTCTTTTTTTTTTATGTACAAAAGACACGGTGGCTCTAGTAAAGCCAGAAGATTATCTAAAGATGCAGACTATGGTGCACTTCACTGTTCAAAGGCTGGCTCTTGACAGGGAGTGTGCTTGCTTTTGTGGCCACAATTAAAGAAATACATGTAAATACTGACTTTTATTACAGGGCCCTTTTGCTGTTCAGGAGTAGACCAAACCTTGCAAAACACGAAAAGCACGGAGATTTCCTTGCTGTGAAACTCATCCTGCTGGAAACTGCCTGAGCAAAGGCTCAAGCTGTACAACCTTGACAAAGATGGTCCTTGAGGGGAGGAAAGGAGGTTATCAGAGGAGGAATAAATGCCATCACTGCTCCTTAAGCTGAAACAGGTTTCACCTTGCTTGCACTAAAGAGTTAAACACACTAAAGAGTTAAACCACAGTGCATTTTGCAGCCTGTAGTTTGCAAGTGTGGCATGCACTGGCAGCAGAGAGCAGATAGGAGACAGCCACTCTTGATATCTAAATCTTTATATGATGTTTGACTCCTGTCTGGGCCCGACTAGTTGCTCTGATATACAGTCCTGTTTATCTGATCTGGGACACTTTTGACCCAGTTCAGGGAAACCCTGAGTAAGTTCCCAAACAGGAAACTGTTTGAACAGACATTTAGCTTTAAGCACTTACTACAACCCCACCAACTTCAATAGGATTTGAGAAACTGAAATTTAGAACAAGTCTACTTTTCTTTTGCCCTGACTATGATTAATTTCTTAAAATGAAGACTTAGAATCATAGAATCATAGAATGGTTTGAGTTGGAAGGGACCTTCAAGGGCCATCTAGTCCAAACCCCCTGAAAGGAGCAGGGACATCTCCAACCAGATCAGGTTGCTCAGAGCCTCATCCAACCCGGCTTGGACTTAACTGATTATAACCCCCAATTAAGAGATTCCTTGTTAGCTTTAATTTTTTTTTTAATTATTGTTTTCTTCCTTGTAAGCACATTGGAATTAATTTTGAGTTGATTACGGTCTCACATATTATAGTCATTCTTGGTACACAGGACAGCAGAGAACCTTAGTTTCACCTGGATGTGGATAAATGGGTAAATCAGAACATCTTTAGATCTGCAAATTGTATCTGCGTACCTGATGCTGTGTCCTGTGGTCTCCACTCACGCTGCCGACAAACTTTGATGGAAGGTGTGGAGACTTGAAGCAGTAAGTTTCCAGAGCTTCATGCATCATCAATTACATATGCCTGGAACACACACATAAACACAGGAAAATTGGTAAGCTGCAGTTCAACAAGATGGGGATGACTCACTGCAGAGTGAGTACAACCCACTCACCTTCCCCAACGCTATGAGATATGGCACAGCTGCCTTTGAATTCACCCTCAGAGAACTAGTGGCATTAAGGAGGGAAAAGATATTGCAAGTTTTCTAGCACAGATCTCTTGTCAATGGGTTGGTTTATGCACAAAACACATCCATCACCCTCCATTTGTCCTGGGAATCTTACCTTCTACAAATGCCTGAAGATAGTAGGTTCTCAGGGGGGGTCAGTAACAGTATTTGTTTAAAAAGATCAAAAACTTGGGTACCCAAAACAAGAATATCCATGAATGCTTGATGCTGTCCTCAGTGTTTGCATTAGAGTATTTCTTCCTTTGCCAACTGCATACAGGCAGTAAACAGATGCCACTCCTGCCCTGCATGAAATTGTGGAGCATGAGTGATTGCTCTTTGCTATTCCCAGCCAAAGCACTTGTTTGCTGACCAAAATGTGCGTGACGCAGCATGCAACACGAATATGAGAAATTGCTCTGCTCTGAAGGGTTTACAATCCAAGAGGTGGACACAGAAGAGAAGACACTGTAAAAACACAGAGGGCTGAGTGTAAATAGAGAGATAAGGTAGCGTTTAGGGAGAAGATTGATGTTATAAATGCCAAGGGTTGTATTTTTTGTTGAAGCAAATAAATAAAACTTTGTTGAACCCTAGGAAACCTTACTGGGGCTGTGTTAAGCCTTTAATACACGGGGAGCCAGTCCAAGGCACGGCACTGCAGCACCTCGGAGGCAAAATCCAGTACCAAACTCTTCTGCCCTTGAGAGAGGCCAGTCCCCTCTCTGTGAAATCCTTTTCAGGTAATACAAGAGACATCAGCACAGAGTCTGCACATCAGGAAAGCTTAATAAATTCAATGCCATTATCTTAACTCAAAAACAGTGGAGCCTGATGTTTCACTTCCCTCGACACACATTATGTCATCTTTTTGGGTAATGTTTAGCTCTCCATGGGAAGCGTATCTTTATATGCTTGATATTTTCTAGACGGCTACAGCAGCATCTGCAGTTTTAAAATCTTTTTCCTTGAAAAAGCCACTGCTAAACCTCCTGGAAGATGGTTGCGATTCACAGGCATCAAAGTAATGCCGTACACTTTAACTCCTTCACTGTCATTCATCTCTTGATACAGAAAATGAGAACAGGGCCTCTCTGGGGAAATGATTGCTTCTGGAATATCATTATGTCATTGGCATTTACACTCAAAAAAATGACAGGAATTGTAGGAAGTAGAAAATCTGTTGTTGTCAATCTAGTTAAATCTAACATGATTTAATCTGCAAATACTCCTGGATGAGAAGAGGGTTTCCCTGTTTTGTATAGCCAGCCTGGCAGATTTGGGGCATTAAACTATTTTTTACTTACAAAGAAAGAAGAGTTGTCTGGAAAAAAAAAAAAAAAAAACAACACCAAAATGGTCTGGAAAATTACATTTATGTCAGACAAATTCTTTCCAGACAGCATTAATTCAAGAGAATGAACTGTCATTTCTTATTCCCCTCAGAAAAAGTTTTATTTTGTGTAGGCATTGAAGGGACTTAGAACATAACAATTCTCTTCTTTAGCAGATGTAATGTTTTGCTAACATATAGCAAGGATGCTTAATTTGCTTGCACGAATATATCCTGGAGGCAACAGACGTATAAGAAATGCATCAGACAAGGGAATCAAGCAAGCAGCATAAACCCTGAACTGTGATATTCAGCAGCTCAACCAAGGGACTTGAGCTGTAGCAGTCAGTAAGTCTTTAAGATCTGATTCATAGTAAGAAGGGATGGAGCTCCCAAACATAATATCTGGTTGGACTCTTCCTCTTGAAGAGATTATAACTCTGAGCGAAAAGGGACGAGCAGAGCTGCTCTCATTTCTTTGCTGCACGAAGGATTGTGAATAGCAGGTTAGAGTTGGAAACGAGGGATATCCCAGCTAAACAAACAGAAGAAAAATCAATAGCCTTACAAAGGGTGTTCATCGACTAACAAAAAAAAAAAAAACAAACAAACCCAGGGGGCTGTAGAAATTCATTCTTCATGGATGTGACAGTGGTATCGGTTTGTTTGGAGTGTGAGACAGAGAGCTCATCGAAGAGTCCTCCAAGCAGGCAGACCTTCATGTTAACCTTCATGTTAACTGCTCGTATTGTCTCTGATTTAATTTTCCTCTTTGGAAACAACCAGATTTCTGAGATGTATGATAGGCAGCAAGTTTCAGACTCAGGCGGTTTCCTACTGAGCTGCAAAAAAACCCCTCTCAATTTGGAGGGAAGGGGCTGTATTCCCCTCTCCCTGTTCTCAATTATGGTGCACAAGCCCCAGGCTCCAGTGAGACCCTGTGTTCTCTGCGTCGTATGCCCGACCAATGCCCAGGGCTGATGGGGAAGAGCCTGCGTGGCCCAGGCGTACGGCACGGCTGGCCAGCCGCCAGCCAAGCCTACTGCTCTTGTGCAAGTAATGGACTTGAACACAGCTGAAAAGACCAAGGGCATCGTCTGCTGAGATGAAAGTCCTCCCTATTTGCATGCAAAAGAGGGGAATGAAAGCAGGCTGAGTTTGCTGTTCATTTTGGAAGAGCAAACCAACAAAAAAAAATGTATCGCAGGAGCTCTTATGACAGATAAATCCCAGTGAGTGTCCCAGTGTATATTCAGTGCTTTAAGTGTCAGCTGGACCTCTCCTTGTGCTGGGATTGGACTTCAAAAAGAGAAGAAGGTAACTCAGGCCAGCAAGTGTAAAAAAATGGGATGACGCTCTGCAGCGTGGCCACAAATGCTTTGCTGGGCACTGACATCTGCTCTCCAACTCCTCCCTGGGGTCTGGCTACCTATAAATCAGAGTCCATTGCCTCCCAGGGCTTTGCCAGACCCCTCAGGGCTCCAGACCAGATGGATGGACTGTGCAGATCTTCATTAACAGTATGAAGGCAGTGTGCAATGCTGACTTTTGAAACATTATCTTTTTCCACTTTAATTCTTGTTGAGACAAATATGGTGGTTCAGTGGGAGCCTGAAACCAGTTTTGAGAAGTCTGGAAGACCCCTGAATCCATTATTCACTATATATTACACCATGACTTACAACACTTATTTACAACCATAATCCAGCATTTATCACAGAAATTACTCACAGTGTAAAAATTCCTGCTTTCA
This sequence comes from Ardeotis arabs, assembly GCA_011801015.1. Lineage (NCBI taxonomy): Eukaryota > Metazoa > Chordata > Aves > Otidiformes > Otididae > Ardeotis > Ardeotis arabs. The sequence goes on from JAAGAY010001874.1 coordinate 24,439, forward strand.
GCTAGTAAAGTCTTAAAGACAGTTCATTATATTAGCCACAGATGTTCTCATCATCCAGTCAGAAGCTGTATGGGGTTTGATCTATGGACACCAGCAGCAAATACTCTCTGTACAGAGCAGCTCTGTGATGCATTTGTCTAGGCTGTGTAAAATGTTCCGTTTCCTGCCTCCTCCACAAAAACATCAGCTGTGTCACATCCTCTAATGATAAGGTGAAGCCTTTATCTCAGTCTCTAGAGCGTCGTGTTTTAGCCTGAGCTTTTAGCTTGTATAATCTCTGGTGTCAATCAAGAAGTTGGGTGCCCTGCTTCATGTGGCTTCTGCTGCCAGACTTTTCTTTGTGAGAGTAAAATGCCAGGACCTGGGAGGAAAGCTACCTCCCCATGACACAGTTTATCTAAAGAAATATGGTTTCAGTGATGCTGGGTATTCTGCTTATCAGCTTTTAGCAAACGTAATGTGGCCATTATTGCCTCCTCTCTCTTCCCTTGCTCTGCAAAGCTCTAAGGAGCAAGTAGGGAGGGAGATGCTGTGTCTTTACCATGTCGTGTGCCCTGGAGTGGTTTTACCATGTTCTCAGTGTAAATAGTGCTGTTTCAAAAATGCATGGTTTTCTACTCGCCTTAATTCATTCTATTTCCAGCAGACTGCCATTTTGAGTTCAGAGAAAGTTCTTGCCTGTTTGTTTGTTTACTTGCATAGGTTTTTTTGATTTGTTCTTCCTGAGCCCGAAGAGTTTCTCTTTTTCCGCCTAGATACAAATAAGATTTTGTTTTGATTATTTTTAAGAAAACTGTTTTATCCAAGTACTCCATGAGTGAATGGTCCCCTGTGGATATGTAACAGTAATTGCAAAGCTTATTTTTTCTGCTCCCAGTGGCATTGATTGTGTGAAAATAAACATTGAGTACTATGAAGCAATTAATCCTTAACTCTTCTGGGAGTTTGGTAGGTAATTATTACTATCTTTAGCTTGCAGAGTGAGGTGAGCAACAGGAGCTGGATAATTTGCCCTTGCCCCAGAGACCAATGACAAGACTGTAGTCTGCTTGTATCAAGCAGACCCTTTTAACTGAAATATTCCACTCATGCTCTTCAGAAGTTTCACATTCTGCTCTGATGACTTGGTGACTTTATGAGGTTATGTCATTGGACAGATGGAGATTTTGAGAACTTCTCCACTGGGTAACTGTCGGGGACAGTTTGGGACAGAAAAGGAAGCAGATTGAGCCTTTTGCCCTACTGGATGGTTGTTAACTTGCTTTAGATTTCTCCTAGGGCCACACTAGTATCTTCACATATGGACACATCACACTGACCTGTGCTGCTGTGCTGGCTTTATAAAGTCCCATAGCAGTGAGCAGAGAGCTGGTCAGTCCAGTCAGTGGGGCCTGGAGAGGAATTCAACTCGTCTTGCAAAGACATTTGACTTGGTGAATATCTCTTGAGCCTCCATTGACTTAAGGCACTATTCATCTCCTTGATATAAAACCAAGCAGATAGAGCCCATCATTCATAGCAAGAGGGAAGGAGTCTTCCAATACTCCCTGGCTTTCACAGCTTTTATCTAAACCATTTACATTGCCATAGCAGTGCTCTGGATGGTTGGCCTCACAGCCAGGAATAATGTTTCTGCTCCAAAGGCAGTGGTCTTCATGGCTGAAGGTTCATCTTTAAGGAACCTTCAGCCATGTGGATGATATCTACTTACGGTGCAAGGTGTTGATACTTGGAGAGAACTCAAAGCAGATAGAAAGTGGAAGAAAGATGCTTTACAGAGGAGGTATTTAGAATTTGGATCACAATTAAGGTAGGAGAACGGATAGTATGCATTCTCAAAAAGCGTGACTTTTGTGATGGTGGAACTCAGGCATGGCAAATGATGTTTACTGGACTTGTGCATAAACTAAATGTAGTGTGTTTATTAGATTCCTCTGTCTTAAACAGAGCTTGCCATTTTTTTCTGTGTCCCTTTCCTTAATGTTCTAATTTACTGAGACCTTAAGGGTTATCTCTTTTGCTCTACTCACGCACACAAAAAAAAAAAGATAATAAATCACAGTGACATGTTGAAGACTTCAATAAACATTTATACAACAGATTAGAGAACTTAGCTGCACCCACGCTTATGCCCACAGTGCTTCTAGCCAAAGTGTGGTTAGCACCACTCAAAGATCATCACTTTTAAAAGGACAATACCCTGTTTGTGTATTCTTCAGCCAGAAAAATCTGAGAACAGGCCAGGAAACAGTGTTGTAAACTATAACCTATCACACTGACAGTACTATCTCACTGAGACTGAGTCTGGCTTCTGTATCTTGTATTTCACGAATACTATGAGCTTGACAGAGTAAAACCTTTTTTTTTTTTCAGTGTTAGTACAGGACAGTATGATCCTGACCCACAACTGGAGGCTACTAAAAAAATGCAGATATAAAAATTAACATTAATTGTTGACAATCTCGTAGAGCAATATCACTCAAGGAATAAGTAAGTATGATCTATATTCATAGGACTGGATGTCCAGATGGTAAAAAACCCAAGAAAACCCCATGGATGTGATGTGATGTGATACGACATGCTTGATTTACACCAGCTGAAAATCTGGCCCTTCTCAGTATTTTCAAGTAGTGCAATTGCTCTTGTGGAACCATCAAATCAAATACGGTTTTCTTGTGTTCAGTCTCATCATCCATTCACTGAGACGACTGGTTAGTGTTTCAGCTGTTTTAACATCTCTGATTTTGATAGTTTTATGTAAGTTATAAAAAGGGTTCACAATATGTATTTTATGGACTGTTCATAAAGCTGACAACTGCATACAAATACATTAGACAGCTCGTTTCTCTTTTAGCACCTTGTTTATCTTTCTTCACTTTTGAAAGCTTTTTCACCATAGCATAGTATCCCCCTGCACACATATGAAATATTTTTAATTGAAGTACCATGGCCGTGATTCTTAACTCTTTTTGCTTGGCTTTGTACAGAGTAATCTGAATTGTGAATGGGGAGGACAGAGATAATTCAGATTTGTTGGATGTAGCCCTAGCTACACTGAATGAAACCTCATCATCTGTTGACATCTGCCAAGAAAGTCACTCAGCAAAGGGGTTTTAGGGAAATAGGCCAACTTCAGGTGGTGACTGTAGATGTCTACCTATGGACACCTACATTTCATGCTTGCCACAAGAAATCCCTTTACAGTCAGCAGAGATCTAGCCAATGTAGTCAACAGAGTCCAGGGCACAAGTCGCTTTATCCCAAGGGACACAAAATAGATTAGATAAAATGTGCTCAGGTGGCAATATTTAAATTCTAAACATCTACAATTAAATAAACTGAATCCATCAGCTAAACTTAGGAGGGATTGATAAAGCCCATACTCACGCACTTCTCGGGTCATTGTATTTCTTTCAGCTGCCCTGTCCCAAGCCCCATCTTCCTTGGGAGGCATCTCGTTGTTACTTAAAAACACAGAGATTCAGAACACTAAACTGAGTGGAGTTTGCTACGATCACTAATCACCTCCATTAATTTGAGGGAGTAAGAGGTCTCATTCCTCTTTCAAATTTTCCTGCTTTCAGCTAACAGCCATTGCCTCATGCTATCCTTTTTTTTTTCTAAAGCTGAAGTGTCGTTTAGTACCCAACATCTTCTCATGAAGCTGCTTAAATTTAAATAACTCACCTTCCAAATTTCACTAATGAATTGGAGAATGAAATATTTCACGTTCTCCTTTCCTGGTGTTGTTGGATTTTGCTCTAAATTAAGAAAGATATTAAGATCTCTCTCGTTGCAATTATAGAGTTGGAAAAAAAACTTCGGCTAAGCGTCCCAGCAGGTTTACAGACAAGATGTCCTACCGAATCTGATCAGTCAGTCAGATCTGTGGGCACCTGTACTTCTTGGCAGAAATGAGTGCACAGATAAACACAACTTCATTTTGAAAAAGAGGCTGCTAAATGCATATATTCATTATGACATTGGAGTGGGAGACTGCGCTGGGTAAATATTTGGAGTAAATGGAGAGCTCTCGGTGCATAGCAGTGGAACGACGCTGGTTTAACCAGCTCAACACCTGATCCAATGCACTGATGATAAATTAGGGGAGACCTGCAAAAAGAAATCTAGGGAGAGTTGGAATTAAAAAAAAAACCACCTTAGGTCCACCAAACTTCAAAGGTTTCCTCTACTTATTGATAAAGAGACTTAAAACACAGGAAACCACCCTTTATTCTACATTTTGCAAATAATGAAGTCCTGTAGGTGGATGTAATTTTTGTGCTTGCAAAACAACACAGTGAATATTTTCTTGTCTCTAATCCCAATGCAAATAATACATAGAAATAAATTTCACAGTTTGTTTGTGGAATGCGACGCTATTACTTTATTTAAATAAAGTCACAAAGTGGAAAGTAGAACAAGATGCAATGTGTTGGGTCTGGAGAGAAAGCTAAATGGGCAACATAACCCCAAGGGCACAGAACAGCAAAGCCAGCCTTCAGCGAACTGACGCATGAGCCGGCTCTCCAATATTGTCCTTCTAGACGCTACTGTTAATAGTCTTTGTATTTCTGATTGCCAGGGGCAGAGAGGAAGAAAAACACAGACAGGAAACAACTCAGTTGCTGTTATTTACCTCTCCTATTACCCTCCACCAAAATTTCTTACATTCGTATTATATTTTCCCAAGCAATATCCAGAAGGATAAACCATTTTATGATGGATGCCTCAGAACAGATGTTAATTACCTTTGAGGAAGAGGATTAAATAGTGGAAATGAGGTAAGGCAGCCACGGAGAATAGGCATCTTTCACAGAGATATGTCAAATGGAAACACAGCGGGGCAAGTACCAGCCTCCCAGCAGCACAGCAGAATGGAAGTTGAACTTCAGTGTAGCTTCACAGAAAGTGAAGCAAATGAACAAAATCTCATACGATTTATCAAATCGATTTACAGAGAGATAGGCTCAAAACAGAGCCATCCTTTGGGGGAAATACATCTTGGTATTGTACTACATCAGTAAGTCAGCTTAATTCTTAGAAATGCTCCTGTCCCCACGCACCTAAGGCAAAAAAAAAATGTTTCAGCCATAACCATCGCTATACTACTCCACAAAACCACAGTGCACCAATGTTTTTAATCCTTCTGGCTCCCATCCTTGTCCCAGAGAGGATACACAGGGTCAAGAATGGGTACAGACAAGGGCAAAAAGGCTCCAGGCCAGAGAGCATGGGGGTTTTCAGCCTGCAAAAGAGGGACTGATACAAAATCTAAAACCACTTGGAGAAGGGAATGCATGTTCACTGGCAGCATAAGATTTGGGTTATGGGATGAATTGAGCAGGGGGTGGGGTCAGATCAAATGCAACGGCTGTTCCCAGCACCTTGGAGTTTGCTTGATGCCTGCAGGACATCAGACAAGCTGATCCACCATCCAGCACGGTCTACGGGTCAAAACGCGTCGTTCGACAGTGGTTGAGACTTTTCCTGTAAAATCACTGTCATGAGACATAAAACTTCCAGATTCCCTCTGAAAGAAACTGGAAAGAAACTAAAGAGCAACATCTGCCAATACCTTTGCCTCTTCCCCACAGGGAAATCTGTCTTAAAAGGTTACTTAAAAGCATCCAGGCTGCATAAATAAATGAAATAAGCAAATATAAAGTGGCTATTATTAGCGGCGAGATGCAGTGACCAGCTAATCGGCCATTCCCCTGTCATTTTACGATCCCATCTGAGCTTTATATAGCTTTGTTGCGTGTTCAAATCATTGTATAACTAATTGATGTAATTAACATCTTGTTCTTCTTTTTTTTTACACTGACAATTAGAAGCCGTCACCAGGCCTACAATGACAAACAAGAGACAGAACTCGGATTTTTTATATCAAACGCACAAGAAAAGAGGAAAAAATATTTTGGATACCCACAAAAGCACAGGTCTTTCCGTAAAGGGTAAAAGGAGAAAAAAGACATTGAACTGGCTTTTCTCACCACTTTGTGTTTAAAAAGTGAGTATTTTAGCAATTTCTTAAGGAGAGCTAGAGACTGGATGTAACTTTAGGTTTTTAATGCCTTAAGCCCTTTCCCTAAAAATGGCAGGTTTCCTGGTTGTGTTAGCAAGTTGAACAGCCTGGAATTAGGGAGCTATCTCCAGGGCTTCCCAAATACAAGGCTTTTGCCTTATTTTGTTGACAGGTGGGTTAAAAGACAACAAAGCTGTCCATCTGTTTGAGCTTAAAAATCTACCAGGATTAGGGAGAAAAGAACAGCAAGGAGGATATTATTTTCTTAATATTACCTTTATTTATGGCACTTGTTTGGGTTTTTGTGCTAAAGCAAGCCTATACCTGTGGTTTCTCTTGAGCTGAAAAGAGTATTGCCCTTAATATGAAATGAAATGGTCCACATCGTGCTGGAGAGGGGACAGATTGCCGCATTTGCATCAAAAATGCAGATCAACTTAGTCTTGAGCTGTTCTTCCGAATGAGAAATCCAGAAATGTTGCACCAGTGACACGCACTTTGGAATTTTTTTCCTGGAGAAGGACAGAGAGAGGACATACAGATTCACCGAATCGAGCTGGGATTTGCAAACTTTGGTCCATCTAACCCCTCTCAACTAAGCACTGTTCCAGAGGAAGCCAAATGGCCCAACCAACCATTCCTCTCCTTTCCCAGCAGAGCCAAGTCGCATTCCCAACACAACTCAACACACTTGCAGAGCTCATGGCAATGCCTGGGCCATCTCCTGTGTCTCTAACTACTAACAACACCATTTCCCATCACCCTCCGCAGTGTCTCGCAGGGCTGAACCCAACAGGGAGCTGCAGGCTCTGCAAAGAGCAGAGATGCTTTTCCACTGCGGGCTGTGCCTCTGCGAGTTTCTTGCCCTGGAGCTGGAGGAATCCCATAACGACTGCATCAGCTGGTGGGTGAAAATGGAAAATTAAGCTTTGCTGATTTCCTCAGCCTTGGTTTCTCTACACCCCATTGCAATGTTTTAAAAAATAAAAAAAAAATATTTTTAAAAAAGAAAGGTGAAAATTAACAAAGGAAGTAAAGAGGAAAGGAAAGAAAAAAAAGGAAAATAAAAAGGGGGAAGGGAAAGCAGAAAAGGGAGGGGAAGGGTGAAAAGATATAAAAAGTGGGCAAGGAGTAAAAAGGGGAAAATGGGGAAAAAGAAGGAAATGGGGAAAAAAAGAAAAAGTGGGAAAAGATACAGAAGGGGAAAAGAAAAATGAACAATAGGAAAAGGGAAACAAAGAAAAAAAGGAAGAGAGGAAAACAGTGAAAATGCAAAATAGGAGAGAAAGGGGGAAGAAAGGGGGAAGAGGGGGGAAGGAGGAAAAGCAAAAGACAGAAAAAAGTAAAGAATAGGGGAAAAGGAAGGAAAAAATGAAAAAGAAGAAAAGGAGGGGAAGGGAAAGAACGAGAAAGGAAGAGGAAAGAAGGAAAAATGGGAGAAAGAGGAGAAAAAAGGCGGAAGAGGCAAAAGAAGGCGAAATTGATAAAGGGAACAAGAAGAAGGGGTAAAAGGAAGGGGGAAGTGAAAAGAGAGGAGAAAGGCGGGGGAGGAGAAGGAACGGGAGGCAGCGCAGCCTCCCCGCGGGTCCGAGCAGCCTCCCCGCGGGTCCGGGGCACC